>JAUTXW010000128.1:0-166302 GCA_030620095.1 Kuschelorhynchus macadamiae | reverse complement strand
AATACAACTATCTATGTGATACACCTAATAAAGAATCAATTAGGGACCATTTTATAATAATATTCATGAAATGGAAAATGCATATGTATAAATTTTATTTTAAATGTGGCGGACGAAATCTGAATCTAGAAATTTCCTTCGAACGTGTTTTACAAAGCGAGAATTTGCGATCTGTTGATTCGGGATCGATATAATAACTTCGGTGCCATGCGTGCGGTACTTAATATTCCAAGCAATTGTTAATCCAGTAAATTGTGATTTGATGCTATTAATTAGAAAATTGTTAATATTATTTAGTTTAAATTGAATTTTGAACCAAACATTGTAACGAACGGAAAAGTTTGTTACACCACTAGTGAACGATCTGATTTCCTCGGTAAAGAAAGTATTCCTAAAAGCTCCGACTCGGGTAGGAAAATTAAGGGGAACTGCAGGAAACATCCCCCTGCCCCCATCACCAATTGTAACTAGATGGGGAACTTGGATAAACGCTGCCATTTATTATGCAGAACATTTATTGAAACATTGAAACATTTATTGAATTAAAGAAGCATTGCAACGAAAAAATTACATAGTAGCACTCTTCTTGAGCTACAAAAGTCGCTTGTCAGTAGAGTGCTTAATAGAATTCCTATATTACAATATCAAATAGTACATGACTAACCGGAGCATTTATAAAACAACAAAAACTAGATCATGGTCTTAGTGACCATGCGCAACTTAAATAATTTAACAAAATTATAGTGTATTCCTTATTATTACTAACTGGAGCATTTATAAAATAACATAAACTATAGATTTATAATAGGTATTGTATGTGTGATAGTCTGAAAATTCTCTTTTATCCACTCGGAACCTCTTAATGCATAAGACAATTTACTCCTAAGATTCCTTATCTGCAAAGGCAATATATTATACAGCTTAGGGCCCAGGTATGATATGTGTCTCATAGCAGCAGAAAACACCGGCTGTGGAAAGGTCAAGGCTTCATCCGTGATAGAACGGGTGCAAAAATTATGAGAAATCAAAGTTTTGTATGTTTTATCATTGTTCATGAATCTCAGTGTACTTCTTACAAATAATTGACGAACCGATAGCAAGCCACTCTCCCTAAACAATATTTCTGTTGGAAATAGTTTATTCTTCTTCAAAATTACTTTAATTATATACTTTTGTGTGATGACAAGAGGATTAAGGGCATTGGAAGTTGCACTCCCCCAAACCCCCATCCCATAGCAAAGTATGGACTCCACCAGAGCCTGGTATGTGAGAACCAGAAGCTTCCGAGACAGAAATTCCCTTAACTGATAGAACTTATAAATTGTTTTACGGATCTTATTCACAACATAGGTTATGTGGTCTACATACTTGAGATTTTTATCTATATACAACCCAAGATACTTTACATTATCTTTCCCCGATATGCTTAGACTACAGGCACAGTTTGAGGTTCCCATTATACATGAGAATTCATCCACCTTCAGTTTTGGGAATAGTATATTACTTTTATTATTCATTGAAAATGCAACATACGAGGCCTTAGAAACATTCATTGTCAGAAGATCATCCACATCTTTATTCTGGATATATAACTTTCAGCCCTGTGGAACACACCCTCCCAAGAATCGCCACTGACTAAAATAACTGTGTCATCCGCATAACATACACATTCACTACTTTCACTAGGCAAGACTGAGAATAAATCGTTTACATAGATGGAAAAAAGTGTGGGGCCCAGGACTGTGCCCTGAGGAACACCAAACCCTATCGTACTTTCGTCACTTAGAACACCATTAATTTTAATTTTTTGTATCCTGTTTTTTAAATAAGATTCAAAAAGATCGTGGGCAATACCCCTGATACCACAATTCCTAAGTTTGCCAAGTAAGGTTTGGTGATCCACTGTATCAAAAGCACGGGCCAAATCAATGAATATACCAATGGTTTTTTGCTTCTTTTTGAAGTTCTTTATAATAAAATCCGTAACATGAACCATTGCACTCTCAGTTGACAGACCAGATCTAAATCCGTATTGTGAGTCTGAGAGTATTTTGTTTCGACACAAAAAACCATCCAGCCTTAACTTTATACACTTTTCAAACAATCGGTTTATCATGCTGGTTATCGCAATTGGTCTAAAATTTTCTTTTTGTAGTTTGTCACCCGCCTTGAAAACTGGCACCACTATCGCTCTTTTAAGAATGTCCGGATATACACCACACTCGAAAATCAAGTTAATCAAATGTAAAAGCGGCTTCGTAAGGTATTTGTGGTTTTCTTTTAAAATAGAGGATGAAATATTGTCCTCCCCTGCAGCCGACTTTAGCTTTAGAGAAGCTATGACCGCGATAATTTCATTTTTTGAAATAGGGCTAAAAAATAGAGACTCAGTTATACTTTTGCATGGAAATTTATAATCGTTGCCTTTAATCGAATCAGCCAAACTCTTACCAATGGTGTCAAAATATTTGCCAAATATATTAGCAATCTCTTTGTTATCACCTACAAGTATATTATTGTTCATTATTCCGGTAATTTCCTTAGGTTTTGTTTTTTTGCTGGTGGCATTTTTTATTACCTCCCAGGTTTTCTTGACATCATTTCTACATTCGTTTATTTTTGTTTTAAAATAATTAAACTTAGCTTTTTTAATTAGATTAGTAAGACTATTTCTATACCTACGAAATCTCTCTTGGGCGACAAGATTATCTGGGTATTTAATTGCTGTCTTTTTTAGTTTATCCCTATTTTTAATAGAGTTGATTATACCTGCAGTAATCCATTCACTCTTTTTTATAACCTTTTTAACTTTCAAAAACTTTGTAGAATCCCTGATAATGTCTGACAATATGTGAATAAAATTACTAGTGCATATATTAGGATCCACACCACAAACAGTAGACCAGTCGTTAGACTTAATTTTATTTTGTATGTTTATATAATCTATTTTTTTAAACATTTCTCTGCTACTTGTTAATGCATCATTCAATTTGTGGTTTTTATTTTTACCCAAAACAGCACTCAAAATTATAGGAAAATGATCTGTCATCCCGCAATTAAGTACAATAGAATTATATTTGCAAGACACTAATTTGTTCCTCAAAAAGTAATGATCCAGACATGATCTTGAGAGACGCTCACATCTAGTAGCACTATTTATCTGACTTACATATCCCATTGCATTTAAACAGTTTAAATAGTTACATGTAATATTATTATGCACATCCAGCAAATTTATGTTTACATCTCCAGAAAAAATCTCTAATGGACAGCTTTCAAATTTACTTTCAAAAAGTGCCAGTAGATCATTTAAAAATTCATTGCAGTTCAAAGAGGGCAGCCTGTACACCCCAATCAGACCCACTCTCACATCATTCACCGCAAAAGTTACTCTCAGAAATTTTGTGTGCCCCATTTGTAATACTTCAGCACTAGGTTGCCATTCGGACCTGACAAAAATTATTGTACCATCACATTTATTATGATGACTATTATTATAGAATGTGTCAAAACCTTCCATAGCGAAGTCATCAAGATCATGAACAATGCCCGTTTCTGAAAGGATGACCACTCCAAAATCAGTGGAGCTCGCTTTTAAGAAGCCAATGAGGTTATCAAAATTTTTATGAATACTACGTATATTAAAGTGGATAAAATTTACATTAGAGTTAGAAATAAGTAAAGAGCCAAGATCATCAATATTTTCACAATTAAGATTACTCACCGAAAGATAATCATCAAGTATATCAAACACAGCCATTTTAGTAATGAATACTTTATATTGTCATTGCACTTAACTTACAGATATTATTCTAGTTTGCTAGATTATCAATATCGTCTTCTGAATTAATTCTAAAAATCACACTTGAGTCACTTTTTCTAGTCAGGATGATTCCATCTCTAACCCAGACATACTTGTATCCATAACGCTTAAGAACTCTTGCCCTTTTGAAGAGATCTCTTTGTTCAGTTGTCAGATCTTCGTTAAAGTATAATGGTGATTCTTCTCCAGGTATACTGCAATCAACCGAGGTGATTTTTCCTTTGTCTTTTCTTTTATCTATAAACTCCCTTCTCAACTCTTTGCTTTTGAATTCAACGACAATTGGACAGTTATCTTTGCGAGGATTAGATAATTTAAGTATTACATCACTTCTAGATAGATTTGGGTTAACATACTTCATAGCTTTCTCGGCCTTGGCAGTGACTGAATCAGCACCTTCCTCCGCCTGGTACTTTATCCCGACAATAATAAGATTAGCATTCCTGTTTAGCCTCTCCTGCTTGGCTGCATTACCCTTTATCTTCTCAATTTCTTCTTTTAACTTTCGGTTATCATCCCTTAACTTTCCCATTTCTCTTTCAATTTCTTCATTTTTCAGTTTCTGTTCTTCGTACTGTTCGGCGTAGAATTTAATATCTTGCTTTAGATCACGAATCTCTCGCTTCAAATCCTTCAACGACTCAATTAGTTCTTCATATGAATGAGTGGACGTAGACAGGCTACCACTTCCAATACTTCTCCTTGCCGTTTCACTTCTCACCTCATTCTCTAACTGTCTCTTGCAAGTTGGGCAATACCACTTATTTTTGGTTTTCTTGATAACCTCGAAATCAATTTCGGAGATCTCCGCGCACACGAGGTGAAACCATTTTTTACATTTTTCTCCACATTGAATTCCAAAATGTTGTTTGGTGATGTTTTTATTGCATTTCGGACACACCGCCTTCGGTTGAACCATTTTGCAATTAAACAAATGTATTAACTTTTGTAGTATGCGGACACCTTTAGTTCTCCTTTGTTATTATTTCTATTGATTTTGACCAAGGTTATGTTTAAAATCCCACAAAATCAAGCCGAGACAAATAGGTTTATTACTGTTAGGAACCTTTTATGCGTTGAAAATTTCGCGAAATATTTTACTTATACTTTAATATAGGTCCCTATAACACTAGTTTAAATTTTAGTTTACTTTTTTAGTGAAAAACGATAGTTTTATCTTGGACCGTTTAAAAACGCGTCGTCACTTCTAAAGCAGACCACACACCAAAAAACGAGGCAATAAAAACATAGTCAACCAATTTAATGCGGAATACTAACATTGTATACAATAAGCACAAAACGTTTTGTGCAAAGAAGATGTAGGTACTTGAGGATTTAATTTACATAAACAATTGTTCTTGCTTGTCTGATACTATAAAAATTGGAGAGAAAAAGCATAGAAATGATAGAAAAAGTGAGTGAAACTATAACTAACACTAAAAATAAAGCAATTTCTTAGCTATGGTTTTATAAAAAAATATTGGTTAGAAAAATTTGAAAAATATTACTGCAGTTTTGGACAATAAAGAGAGATCGAACCCAGATAATGAACAATTTTTAATAAACAGTGATTTGGATTTGTTTGAATATGTTCCAATTGTATCTTGTGATGTTGAACGAGTATTTTCTGAGTATAAAGTACTATTGTCAGATAATAGATGAAAATTTGAATTTGCTAATTTGTTACATCATATAGTTATAAAATGTAACCACAACTTGTTGAATGGAATAATCAATAAATTTTAAACAGGTTTATTTTTTAGTTAGTTTGTTTAGTTAGCTATACAGTGTGTCCCAGATTTGCTTCTCTATATAGGGATCTCGGCTCCCATTGTACCTACAGCAAAGGTTAGATGGAGAAAGTTTTAGAGGAAACTTATTGCATTCGATATCTGGCTTCAGATTTACGATGATCAATAAGTTTGGGAAATATCGGCGAAAAACCGAAAATGGCGGATTTCGTTTTTCGCCAGTATATCCAGAACGGTAAATTTGATAGCTGTCAAAATGTGACATTATTCGGACACATTTTTAAGACAAATAAGATGGCGTATACGACACGTCTTCATTGTTTTTTGTTAAGACACAACCCGCCTCAACTTTCATTTTTCTTAGGACCGCCATATTGGATTTTTCGATTTTTGGAAAGAGCCTAAAATTTCCAGTCTAGTGATATCTCACAAGTGCATTAAAGATTTTGGTGTCATCAAAATATTACACTTCGTAAATTAGGTTTCAACGTTTTTAAAGGAGGCTATGATTTATTTGTCACAAGGTTACATTAATAAGTAAGTAATGTATTGAACACATTGAATTTTCAATACAACATGAACGTAAATAACGACTTAAAAAATCTAAATGAGCTTTAACTACTTTGTAAGTGGATAACATTAATTTACAAATCTGCAAAATGACGTCCATTTGCATGGAGACATTTTTGACAATTGGTGACTGTTTTTCGTATAACCCTGGTAAGTGTATTTCGGTTAATATTTCTAAATGTGTCCAGAACTCTTTGTCTCAGGATTTCTATGGTTACGGGGGGATCAAATTCATAGATTTCATTCTTCGTGTGACCCCAGAGATAGAAATCCAAGGGCGACAGCTCAGGGGATCTAGGAGGCCAAGATATTGGACCATTTAAAGAAATTATTCTTCCGTCAAACTGCTCTTTTAAGAAGTTCCTGACTTGAATGGTATTGTGAGCCGGACATCTGTCTTGTAACTAAGTTCTTCTTAATTCATCTTCCGTTAGAATAGCTCGTAAGGCTGGTACAACCTGGTTTCACAAAAGCTCTAGGTAGCTCTGCCCGTTTAGGTTGTAGTCAAACAAAAATGGTCCAATAAGTCGATTTCCTGAAATGATTAATAATTTATAAATAGGTAGGTGCCCAACAGTCAAGGGCGGCAGGGTCGGCCGGGTGGTACTAGAAAGTATAAATTATAAAGGGAAAATTATCTTTATTAAAAAGTAGATATTTTCTTTCCAAAAATAATTATCGAAACATCCCATAATGAATGATCTTGTATACAGTTGAAACCTATTCAGCTTTATTATGAAAAAGAAAAACATATTTGGTTAGCGGGAAGTAATAGCCGTAATAAATTATTTTGTTGGTATTGCATATTAATTTCGGAAATACTTAATCAATTTATTTCAGTGATATAATAATCTTAAAGAAGTACACCGTGCCTTAATAAAACATAAAATATCAAAAGAACAAACCCCTTGCGCTTTAAAATTTAAATTATTCGGAAATACAGCTGAACGCTTTTCTATAAATCATAATGAAAATCGAAAAATAATTCGACATTCGATTAATATGGTATTTTTTTCACAACGCAAGAACTAGGCTTCCCGGGTGATAATAAATCATTAAATTCAGACAATCAAAATAATTTTAGAGAATTAGCTAAATCTGCAGAAAATTTAGATAAAGTGTTAATTAATTTACAGAACCCAATTCTATTTTTATAGGTTTTTCGAAACTACAATACAAAATGATTGAATAAAAATGTAATACAATATCAAAAAAGTAAGTTAACTGACTAGAGTAGAACGTTTTACTTTTTTTTTATTAGATTATACTCTTTTAGTATCATTAAAGAACTAAACGAAAAAAAAAGATTATTATTTGACCATCATTTGGTGCCTATTTAAAAAATATTGGTTAAATTAATTTACCAATGATTCCACACCAAACGTTACTTCCAAATCTGATCTGTAGATGTCTCTCTGCCACTTCGTGAGGATTTTACACAGCTCAATGATGACGGTTGTGAATATTAAAGACTCCACAATTCGTGAACCTGCTCTCATCGGACCACAAGACATGATGTACAAAATCAGGATTTTCATTACATCTCCTAGTATACCACTCACAGAACTGTAGTCGTCTTGGAAAATCAGTTTCCTTAAGTCCTTGTACTATTATGGGTTTGTATGGATGGTACTTATTCTTTTTTAAAACTCTCTGTACTGTTGATTTTGGCACATTTGTTTCCTGTTCTACAGTTCTTACCGATGAACTAGGGTTTTCGTTGATAGCTTGTAAAATGTTTCTGTCTCGATTTTCATTGTTATTATTGTATCCGCTTCTAGGTTGTTCGAAGGCACCATGGTTAATTAAATTAACTACGATTTTCCTGAATTGGGTTTTATGAGGCTGCCGTCGTTTGGGGTACATCTCCAAATACCTTGCTGAGGTAACGTCGGCGTTTCTGTATGATTGAAAGTACAGAGCTAACATGTCAACCTTTTCTTCATTTGAATACGGAATGCCGGCCATTTTCTATAGGTTTTGAAAATTTATTTGTCAGATTTATGATTTTATTGGGATAAAAGCGTACCTACTACTTATTAAAACACAGCTTTGATACTTTTAACTATTTAACTTAACGTCAAAGTCAAAATTCAATTTTGTTACAGATAAATCATGGCCTCCTTAGAAAAGCGTTCACAGCTAACATTACTTTAAATCATGGCCTCCTTAGAAAAAACTGAAACCTAACTTTACGAAGTGTAATATTTCGATGATACTAAAATCTTTAATGCACTTGTGAGATATCACTAGACTAGAAATTTTAGGCTTTTTCCAAAAATCGAAAAATCCAATATGGCGGCCATAAGAAAAATGAAAGTTGAGGCGGGTTGCGGGTTAACAAAAAACAATGAAGAGGTGTCGTATACGCCATCTTATTTGTCTTAAAAATGTGTCCGAATAATGTCACATTTTGGCAGCTGTCAAATTTACCGTTCTGGATATACTGACCAAAAACGAAATCCGCCATTTTCGGTTTTTCCCCGATATTTCCATGGATCGTAAATCTGAAGCCGAATATGGAATGCAATAAGTTTCCTCTAAAACTTTCCCTATTTAACCTTTGCTGTAGGTATAATAGGAACAGAGATCCCTGTATAGAGAAGCGAATCTGGGGCACACTGTATATTAAAATTTTATTTAAAAAAATACTTCTATTATATAGTTGTATTAATGTAATATTTACTGGTAAAAATAGTGTCTTAAGCATACCTTGAAGTGTAAAAACATTTTTTCGGCATCTAAGAACCCTGAAATGTAAAGATCTGAAAAAATCTTGGAGGATGGTTTTTTTTTTTCGTGATTACAATACTTATACGAGGGAAATAAAAATCAAAGAAATTTCATAAAACTTTTTTTAGAATGCTTCTGATTTTTTAGGTTGTTTAGTACTCCACAGATAATAGTTGAAGATATGGAAAAAAATTCCTTTGAAACATTGGGCGTTAACCCGTTATCCGTCAGTGAAAGCAGCAACCTGGACAGAAGTCCCTTAACATCAAAAGTGAACAAAAGAGAGTCTTTAGGTCTTCTCCCCGATGCTTGTTTAGATGAAATGGGAAACAATGACAGCTTTCTACAAGCTATCAGGAACACTAGCGGACTTAGTTCTGAGGATGTTTTCGATAAAACTCAAGATAGCGTCTTTTTGTGTGGAACCAGCCAGAATATGGTACTCATATTATTTTTTTGATAATGAAATTTTGGAATGATTTGCTTTCTTATAATTTAATTTTTCTAATTTATTTTTTGATCACTCTGATCACTTCAGTTCTGGAAGCTTCCCAAGTAATATTTTAAAACATTCTGTTCTCTTGCTTACAAAAGTGCTCTGTTTAGAAACTTGTAACATCCAGAGGTGTTAATGTGGGTTAAAACAACAAAAAATCAAAATATTTTAAAATAAAGCAAAATTCAAAGCACTTTTTAACACCTAATTAAAAAATATTGACTTAAATAGCATTTAAATAATGGTACCTGTTTTCAGCAATCGAAAACCGTAGAAGATTCTGCAGTGTTTAATTTTAAAGTTCCGGAAAACAGGAACGTAAAGAATAGAATGAAAAGCGGATTGGGAGTTAAAATAGGAACTTACCATGACACGAGTATCGAGAGGCAGTTAGGAAGGCTTTTGCATGAAAATAATAGAGAATTGATAAGTGAGATATTGCAGAAATGTATTGATGATGTTAAAGTGGAATTCACAAAAATTATTTCATTGGACTCGTTGGCGGAGGGAAGGTAACTAGACATTTTGAATGTTTGAATTTATTTATTTATATAGAGTCCAGTTTCTTCATGTAAAATATTCCGGAGGCAACATACCTCTCCATTCGAGGTGAGGGGTACTTGTGATGCTCCAAATTCCATCAAAGCTCAAGTGTGCCATAATAACACCTATTTATAAAAAGAATAATAAGGAGAGGATAGAAAACTACAGGGCGGTGGCGTTGCTTCCGGCGTTCTCAAAAATATTTGAAAAGGCATTTTATATCAGAATTTTAAATTTTTTTGATAAACATAAACTTCTTCCAGATAGCCAGTATGGTTTCCGTAAGGGTAGGTCTACTGCGGATGCTGTGCTGGCAACTGTAAACTATGTAATAAGTATGTTGGATCAGAAGAAACTTGTGGCAGGGCTCTTTTTTGATTATAGCCGTGCATTTGACCTTGTAAACCATGATTTGCTTCTTGAAAAATTAGAACGCTGTGGAGTGAGGGGACCGCCTTTAAGCTGGATATCTTCATATCTGAGTAACCGTAAACAAATAGTGAAATTGGGAGTGAGGGGGCAGGAGTCCTTCTCAGACTATCTGGCCATAAAGACAGGTGTTCCCCAGGGCAGTATCTTGGGACCTTTTCTGTTTCTTGTCTTTATTGAAGATGTCACACTGAATAATCCTGGTGGGATTGTTACCCTTTTTGCAGATGATATGACGTCGATTTCCGCAGCTGACAATGTGCCTGCTCTGTGTGATGATATGAGAACTTGTGCCAAATTCACTAATGACTATTGTCTAACTACTGGTCTGACTTTAAATACAATGAAAACTGAGTTAATGGTGTTTGCAACACGCACTGTTGACTATTCTCTTTTAATAAACATTGATGGTAAAAGCATTTAGCAAAATTACTCAACAAAATTCTTGGGTGTTCATCTCGACTCTTGTGTCTCATGGGGCGCACACATTGACTCAATGCTTAAGAAATTGTCTTTGAATACATTTGTACTTTGGAGGCTCCGCCATTGTACAAACAGAAAGATCCTTATATCACATTACTTCGCATATACACATTCCCTGCTTACCTATGCAGTTGTCAGCTGGGGAAATGCGACAAGAATTAATGAGATAATGATAGCTCAAAAAAAGATTATACGAACAATATGTTTTAAGGGACCGACACATTCTTGCCGTAATCTTTTTAAGGAACTGAAGATGCTGACAGTGGTTTCTATATATATTTTGCAATGTGCCATATATGTGCACACTAATATATTTAGGTTTACATACGCTAGGGATGCTCAAACTGATTATGTCCTGCGGAACGGGGAGGAACTTAGACTGCCCCAGCACAGAATGACTAGGACTGCTAACAGCTGTGTTATTGCTCCTATAAAAATTTTTGTCTGTCTATAGAATTAAGACAAATAAAAAATAAAACAACATTTAAAAATAAATTGAAAAATTTATTATTGCAACATTCGTTTTACAGTCTAAATGAATATTTCTGCTGCAGTTTCTCTTCGTAAGCATATTGAGGGCATTATTCTTAATATTTTTCTTCCATCTTAGAAATTATTGCTGATTGTATCTGCTTTTTATGTATGTATGCTTGGGTGTGTGCGAGATTAATTCTACATTGTCTTAATTTATATATTACCTGTTGAATGAGTGTATTTGTAGTTTAGTCTAGATTTATGTTAACTTTTATTTTATTTTTATTGTAATATCTTCTTGTTCTGGTTCGAACTACATGCTTAAGAAAATAATCAGCGTGCACTCCTTACTGTGTAACACTTTATTCTGCTCTTTTCTAAATCTAACTACAATGGTATAAAACTACTTAGACTAACCTAATTAATAAAATAAATAATAATTTGATGATTCTATAAACTATTACTCCATATTTACAACAATCGAAAAGCTGTGTTGGACATTGTTGCAATAAGTTATTGCCTTAATTATAGTTCAATGATATGGCCTACTTTTGCAACTTGGATTCCATCACAAAATCACGAAAAGCAAAAAAAAAAATTTATACATATAGATTTTTTTCTTTGTGGAATTAACTAAAATAATGTTTTATTCTATTTTTATGTATTTCTACATTCTTATTTTTAATTTTTACCACTACATTTGGATCATTATCCTCCAAAACTGGATATGGACCATTAAATAAAGCTTCTAATTTATTATTTCTACCGTTATTTTCTACTAAAACCATATCTCCTACATTATAAGTTTGACTTTTACAATTGTTTTTGTCATACTCAATTTTGCGTTTATTTTTTGATGTCATTAAATTATTTCTCGCGTCATTCCACGCTGTTTGCAACCGAAATTTGAGTTCCTTAGGATAATCATAAAAATTATATACTGGATCGACTTGATTAACGATGTTAGATGGAATATTACTGGATTTTCCAAATACGAGTTCATAAGGTGTGTACTGCGTTGACGTGTGTACACTGTTATTGTATGAAAAACACCAATAAGGAACCCAAGAGCTCCAGTTAATAGTTCCTTTCGACAGTTGCATGCGTAGATATGCACCCAAATGCTTATGGGTATTTTCAAGGGCTCCTAAAGTTTGATGGTGAAATGCTGTAGAATTTAATTGTTTAATTTTAAGCAGCTTACAAGATTCTTTAAATATATTAGATAAAAATTCGGTTCCCTTGTCTGTTACGCAAGAAACAGGAATACCGTAACGCAAAATAAAATTTTCTACAAATGACTTTGCAACAGTCAATGCCTCTTTATTGGGAAGCGGATATGCTTCCACGAATTTTGTTAGCTCACATTGAAGTGTGAGTATATATTGATTATTTTCAATATCAACTGGTAATGGACCGACTAAGTCTAGGTATACTTTTTGAAATGCTGAAGTAGCCGTTGATGATATTGTCATAGGTTGTTTATTTGGTTTTGAATGCTTGTACCTTTGACATTCGTCACACCTTTTGACAAAATCCTCAACGTCATTCTTCATGGTTACCCAAAAGTAATATCTTTTTATATTGTTATACATTCGGTTTATCCCTGAATGTCCTCCCGTTGGTAATGTATGAAAGTCATTAAGAATTAACTGACGTAATTCCTTATTTTCTATCCTTTGTTTATCTTTTATAATACTGAGTTTAAGATTTGTCTTGAAAATTTCGTTTTTACATTTAATCATGCGCATGTCATTTAAAAACTGATTAGACTCATTATTTTTTATAATAATTAATTCCGGAATATCGTGTTTTTTACATAATTTCTCCAGATGCCTCAACGACTCACCTAAGTTCGACGTTGATCGGTATTTCTGGGATATGTACACTATCTTAGAATTGACGTCATACATTAAATTTTCATATTCAGTTTTTAATTTATTATTAAGCTTTATTTTCGTAAATTCATTTTCACGTACCGGCCGTAGTTCTATTATTTGAGTTTTAGGGTATTTTAATATTTCCACTGCAACAGGGTGATCAATCCTGTTTTCCATGGAAGTATTATCACTTGTCATATTGGGTTTTGTTTTGTTATTTTTTGTCTCCGAACGAGTGATTGCGTTTAAACTGGCACTCACTTTATTATTCATTTCTTTTAATTCGTTCGACTCTATACACACACGTGACAAAGCATCCGCTGTAACATTTTCAGCACCTTTCACATAGTGGATTGAAAAATCGTATTCCTCGAGCGTTAGCCTAAATTTTGTGAGCCTACTAGAAGGATTTGTCATGCCAAATAAGTATATTAAGGGACGATGGTCCGATAATATTATAAATTTTTTACCAAATAAATATGGTCTAAAATGTTTACATGACCAAACGATTGCTAATAATTCCTTCTCTATTGTACAATAGTTTATTTCTGCTTTATTTAGAGTTCTAGAAGCGAATGCAATAGGCCTGTCATCTGAGTTCGACAATACAGACCCCAACGCGTACCCACTTGCATCGGTTCTAAGAATAAATTGATTATCTTTTGAAAAATTTGGATACTGTAACAAGGGCGGACTAATAAGAGACTGTTTTAAAGTTTCAAATGAGTTTTGACATTCTTCAGACCATTTAAAAACTATTCCTTTCCTAGCTAGTTTATTTAAAGGGTGAGCAATTTCTGCAAAATTTTTAATAAATTTCCTGTAATAATTTGCAAATGCAACGAAGCGTTTGGCTTCGTCACAATTTTTAGGAACTGGATATTGAGAAATAACCCTTGTTTTTTCAGGATCAGGTGATATACCTTCAGATGAAATTAAATGACCCAAATATAAAATTTCCTTTTTTAAGAACTCACATTTACTAGGATTTAATTTAAGGTTTACTTGTCTAAGGCGTTGTAGAATTTTAGTTAAATTTTGATTATGATTCTGTAAGGAATGTCCAAAAACTATCAAATCGTCTAAATAAACAAAACATGCCTCGTAATTTAAACCCGCCATTGCTACAGTCATCAACCTTGAGAACGCACTAGGACTTATTTTCATACCCATTGGTAATCGTTTCATTTGAAATTGTCCTCTGTCCGTTGTAATCAAGTTCTAATTGGTAATATCCTTGTGCTAAATCAAGGTGCGAGAAATAAATCGCACCAGATAGGGAATCTAGAATTTCCGTAATATTCGATAGCGGAAATACATCATTTTGTAGGCGTTGATTACATAACCTAAAATCTATTATCAATCTGTGACGTTTAACGCCATTTTTGTCCGGTTTTTTGGGAACTAATAAAAGAGGTGAAGACCACTCTGATTGTGCTTCCTCTATAATACCCTTTTTTAGCATATCGTCCACCTGGTTATTAATTTCCTCTTTTTGAGCATGAGGTAACCTGTAAGGTTTAACGTAAACTGGAGTTGCGTCCTCCTTTAACCTTATTTTTTGCTTATATAAATTAGTAACTGTTAATGAATCATTTTCTAAGTGAAAAACATCCGCATATTTAGCGCATATTTTTTGTATAGAATTTCTCTCTTCTACGTTAAGGGCTTCTGTATTTATAAGATCTAAAATTGTATCAACTCTGTCAACGGAGATTTTATTTTTTGTAAAAGAATAAACATCATATTTTGATAGATATTCAACTTTAGGCTCAAAATTTCGCAATCTTATTTCTCTTTCATTCACATTCAATAGCCTTACAGCCACTTTACCATCTTTCGGTCTTGCAATACTATTTGCGATCAACACTCCCTCATATAATTCATCATTTAAAATGACACATTCATCTGTGAGACTGGTACAGCAATGTGTAATTATTTCACATCGGGGTGGAATAACAGTATATAAATTATTTTTGGACTCCAAAGGTACTGTTATTTGCTTATTTTGATTAAGCCAAAAAGAAAATAAAACCTTTTCATAATCGATAATTGCACCATACTTAAGGAAAAAATCTGAACCTAGAACTCCATGTATACTAGAATCGAAACTTTTAATAATTGTAAAATCATGAGAAATATATTCATTGTTCATAGTGAATAAAATATTTGCAGATCCAGCTGAATATGTTGAGCCTGCAATTCCTTTAATTTTAATTTTATTAGTTGTATTTATAATACTACTATCTTTCAAATAATTCTCAAAAAAACAAGAAATACTTGCACCAGTGTCACATAAAAATATCATTTCTTCCCTTTCATACCCGACACGCACATAATTTAAAGCATTCATATTAAAACTAGCTGTATCATTATTTTTTAAATTATTAGAAACGAAAAAACTTATTTCCTTGAGATTCCTCGCTGTTTTTATTTATGTTACTACTTTCCACATTATCAACAAAATATACACTATTATTTGAAAACTGCTGACGCCTACCTCCTCGACGAAAATTTGACCTACTAAAGCTGGAACGACCTCGGCCTTGGTACTGCGAATTATTTTGCTGTCTGCTAAAATTGTAATTATTAAAGTTTTGCCTACTCGGGTTACGAGATTGATTATAATTATGAATTTGTCTAAAATTTGTAAAATTACCTCTAGACCGATTTCCTCGATATTGGTGACGCCCACGCATATGAAATAAGTTATTAGAATAAGTTGGGGTTAAATTTAAATTTTCTTCTTTAGCGCCAGTTATCGCGTCCTTTAAATTATTGTAATTTCTAGCTTTTATTATTGTTCTTAAATCTGAATTTTTTAACCCATTCGCGAAAGCATTTATCGCCAATTTTTCATTCACCGGTTGTAAAATTTTTGCCGAATTTTGATCACCGTCCACTTGCGCTAAGGTTAAATTTAATAAAAGTTGCTCGATAGTTTTCGCATAATCATCTATACTTTTAGTATCTTGTCTAACGTTATGCAACTGATTAGCTAAAGCTGGTGCAGATTGTTTTGTAAGAAGTTGGTTTTTTATATCTGTGACCAAAGCACCAACATTAGTATACGTCGTTTGTAATCTTAATTTCGCGTTTTGTGTTAATTTGGCCTTTAAAACATATTTGATTAGCAATACTTTCCCGTTGTCGTCAAGCAAGTCGTTATATAATTCAATAGCATCAATCAACATTTTCGTAGTTTCTTCGGTACCATCCATAGATGGCAACAAAGAAGCTGCGGTTCGCAAATCAAATTTTTCACTCATTGTTGAACTAGGATGAATGCCCAAAATCAAATCAGTCTCTGCGAGCTGTAATTTTTTTTTATCTTTTATGGCAATTAACCGACCTGATAAAATAGATCTAGCTTTATCTATGTTTTCTCTTATTTCTAATACATATTTTTGAAAATGTTCTAATTTATCGGTGTCATGCACCTGTTTACTATACTGATCTCTAAGCTGAAAAAATTTATTTTCTAATGTTTCTACGTTGCTACTTAATTTATTTACCCTATCCAAAGATTCTCTACGCTCTAATGACTCCTTTTTTATATTTATGATAAATAATGAAATAATGTTATTCAATTTATCCAAATCGCTTAAATCTACTACACTCATTAATTAAAATAATTATCAATAAATTTAAGGCAATAAATAATATCCAATAAAATTGTATAGTGCTAAAACTATGACTTACTAATTATGTTAATACTTAAGTATGTTCATTGTCCATAGTCGCCTAAGATAAGTCCATACTGTCCATATTCACCAATACTAGGGGCTTTATCAATCCCAACGTTGCGCACTAGCGGCCTTTTGCCACACTAGCACGTGCCCTCGTTGCTGACCACCGGATTGGTTCGGCCAGTGTCTTCTTTTTTTCTCGACTTTATAAGTCTTGGCTTCTTCTAATTTCTAGACGTATTTTTCTTTCCAATTCCTTTTTACTGCGACGGCAACACCATAAAACAATTAAGGTAACTGCTATCATTATAGCTACAACTCCGCAAACTTGCCAAAGAGAATAGTTACTGTTGCTACCCTCTGCAGTCGTACCACCACTGTTGCCTGCCTGGGCAATTATAACTTCTTCTTTTGACTGTGTTTTTCCCATGTTTTTCTTTTCTTCTAAAGCACCATAACGATATTTTTGCACTGTTAACTTAAGCACATCCTGGCAGGGTCGCCATGTAATATCTTCTTGTTCTGGTTCGAACTACATGCTTAAGAAAATAATCAGCGTGCACTCCTTACTGTGTAACACTTTATTCTGCTCTTTTCTAAATCTAACTACAATGGTATAAAACTACTTAGACTAACCTAATTAATAAAATAAATAATAATTTGATGATTCTATAAACTATTACTCCATATTTACAACAATCGAAAAGCTGTGTTGGACATTGTTGCAATAAGTTATTGCCTTAATTATAGTTCAATGATATGGCCTACTTTTGCAACTTGGATTCCATCACATTATGATGAACTGTATGTCTTATATTTTAAGATCTTGTATGGAATAAAGAAATAAAGAAATAAATAAATAAATAAATCAGGGGCGTGCGGTGAAATTTTAAGAAAGGGAAGCAATTTTCAGAAACTTACCAATTTGTAATGTAATTCGACTTTTCGATCATTTTTTGCAAATTCGTCAATGACGTCATCATAAAAACGTCGATGCTCCGACATATTTTGGAGAAGTTTATTTTCATTGGACAACAGAGATCTATGAGAAAGTCTTTCCTGCCCTGTTGAATTTCTCACGAAATTTTTATACGTTTAAGTGTTGAAAAATTGCGTTTTACTGATGAACTTGTGGCAAGTATTGTCAATACTAATTCACACAATTTCGACACTTCGGTGTAGGCATCTTCCAGCTCCTTGTCTTTTAAAAATTGCATTAGTTCCTTAGCGTTATTTTTTGCCCTAGTGTCATCAGTTTCGTAAATCACTTTTAGTTCAGATCGCAGTAACACTCGGCCGAAGAACTGGCCATAATGAAGAAGAAGAGATTTAAACTCATCTTCTGGAAAAGTTTTTCCTTTAAATGCATCAAAATTGCAGAGCTTGAGGAATTTAAAATTATTTAAACCGTTAAATCTTGTTCCGTTTATTTGTTGCTGAATTTGATCGATGATTTCATAAAAGAGGCGTCTGTATGATGTTTGAACATCTCCCACCTTGTCTGTTCGAAGACGCTTGGCTTGTGGCTCTACATTTAACGTCATCGTTTTCTCCCAAAATAGGTCAAAGTCATCTCTTTTTTGGCTTAACGTGGACTTAAAATCATCCACTTTTTTTAGGCAAACAGCAACATCATTTGTTTTAGTTTGTAATAACGTTTGTTGTAACGTCCAAATTAGAATAAGTGATACAACTCTGTTAGCTAATAAGTGTTTTAGAACTAATTTAGTATTATGTAGTTTACCTTTTTATAGTAATATGACCAGTCACTTCAATAGTTTGATTGATGTAAATAGGAAGCTTTCTTTTGTCGCTGAAAGATTAAAACGGTTTTCTAATAATATAGACTTTTTAAACATCTGTAATAAATTTTCATATAGAGATTTTTTGTGCCTCTGGATATTATCTCAATGGCAAGGGTCTTGCTAAGTTAGCAACATTTATTGGCACCTGCATCCATAATTTTGGTTCTAATATAACAACGAACCTTAAATTTATTGTAGCGACACTGATTCAGTCGACCAACCTAGATGATACTCATATGGGGTTTGATAGAATTACAGATAAAACTGCTACTTGTGAAAGGGAGCCTTTAAATTTTTTATAAATAACGACAGTTTTGTATCACTCTTACTTCTTAATATTCAGTGTCTAAGAAATAAAATGGATGAGTCTACTGTCTTTGTAGAGTCTCTTGGATCTCCCGATGTACTGCTGCTCACTGAGCATTGGCTTAAACCCGGAGAACCCTGTTTCATTCCCAGTTATTCTGTTATAGCTAGTTATTCGCGGGAGAAGATGGGTCATGGTGGTACAATGATCTTATTCAAAGATACTTTTTTGCAAAATTTTCCTATTATCACTGTAAATGAATATGATTTCCTGATTGTTGAAGGGAAGTTTGAATTTTGTGTTGTATATAGTAAGACTTATAATGTTTTCTTAATTTGTATATATCGACCGCCTAATGGTAGCATTGGGGAGTTTTTGGAATCACTTGAAATGCTTGTTTCCAGTATTCAGATCAATTCCAGAATAATTCTTTGTGGAGATTTTAACATCAATTACATGGCGGATTCAAATGAAACTCAAAATATAAAAAACTTATTTTTGTCATTTAACTTTTCAATGGTAGTACAGCAGCCAACAAGAATTTCGTCCCACTCTTGTAGTTTAATAGATTATTTCTGTTTGAACTTTATTTCTGAAATTAAATGGGAGTCATCAGTTATTCCTTCGGGATTGTCCGACCATGAGTCTGTCTTACTAAGAGTTGGTTTATTTAAAGAAAAAGGGAAAAAATTCAGGTATGGGAGAATATATAGTTCCACTAACTTTAATAATTTTCGAACGTACAGTATGGGTGTTAACTGGCATCGGATAGGTGAGTCTTGTGATCCATTGCATTACTTTAACGAGCTTGTTTTAGGAATTTTTAATAAAAGTTTCCCAATTTGTAAATTAAAAAAGAAATCAGGAAAACCTTGGGTAACTTCTGGAATAAGAACTTCATCAATAAATTTGAGGGCATTACATACCTTCAGAAAATATACCACAAATCTTTATTTTCACAATTATTTTTTAAACTGCAGAAAGATCTACAGAAAGGTAATTAGTACTGCGAAGCAAATGTATTATAGAAATAGAATAGAGAGGGCAAGTAACAAAACTAAAGAAAACTGGAGTATTATTAATGACTTGACTGGTAGAACAGCGGAAAGACCCCAAATCAATCCACTTTCTTACATTCAGAATGTGTCTATTCGTGACTCTTTCTACTTGGCTCACACTGATATTGATGAGATAAAAATTATTTTTAAATCAATAAAGAATAAAAAGTCCTGTGGCATTGATGAGATATCCCTCAGGATTCTCGAGAATCTCCCCGATGAAGCTCTCAGTGGGTTGGTTCAGTCTATAAATATGTCATTTGATTGTGGTAAATTTCCATCATGTCTGAAGTTGGCTATAGTTAATCCATTATTCAAAGGGGGCGAGCTGGATGATCCAACAAATTTCCGGCCCATTTATCTCTTGCCCTGTTTATCTAAGGTCGTAGAATCGTTGGTTAAGAGGAGAATGAATTCTTTTTTGAAGCGGCATAATGTTTTGAGCAGGAATCAGTTTGGGATTCAGGACTCGAAAGGCGTTAATGACGCAATATTTGCTTTTCTTGAAAAGTTATATACAAGCTTAAATATGGGAGACGTGGCTGCAGCGGTGTTCTGTGACTTTTCCAAGGCATTTGATTGTGTAAATCACAGAATACTGCTGGATAAACTCTCCAACTATGGCTTTAGAGGCAATACACTTAAATGGTTCGAGTCCTTTTTGACTGGGAGAAGACAGATTGTAAAGTCATTGGGTGTTATGTCTGATACTTGCAATGTGAATCATGGAGTTCCACAGGGATCGGTGCTTGGCCCAATACTTTTTCTGCTCTATATCAATGATCTTGCCTCTCTTGACATATGGGGTTCTTTTACTGTATTCGCAGATGATACAACTATTTTATGGGCACACCCACAGCAGGATGAACTTATGAATATTGTTTCTGAAGACCTGGTGAAGGTAAAACAATGGTGCGACTCCAACTTACTGTGTTTTAATGTTAAGAAAACAAGCGTACTTAGCTTTAATTTTGCCTTTTCTGGTTTAAATTTGGATGGTTATGAATTAGAAAACAGACGAGTAAATAAATTCCTAGGCATTATGATCGATGACAGGCTAAAGTTTCAAAACCATATTGTGGCACTCGACAAAAAAATTGCAAGTGGGTGTTATGCTGTAAGGGTTGTCTCGAATGAACTGGGACTGTCTGTTGCTAGATCTGTTTATTTCTCCCTTGTAGAGAGTCATCTGCGTTATGGTATTGCTTTTTGGGGCTTTTGTAGCCGGTACCTTTTTAATTCTACTTTTGTCCTGCAAAAAAGAGCAATAAGGTATATTTGCCAGGTAAATACAAGAGAATCATGTAGACCATTATTTGTAGAATTGAAAATTTTGACTCTTCCCTGTATTTTTATATTGGAAACAGTATGTCTTATATTTAAAAAATACCATCATATTATTAGTTTATCTGGATCTAGTAATTACAATACTAGACTGGTTAATAATGTACAAGTACCAATTCCCCGAAGCGCTCTTACTAAGAATTCACTAATTTATGAAAGCATAAAAATTTTCAACCACCTGCCAAATAGTGTAAAATTGTCACCCACATTAAAAGTGTTTAAAAAGTTAGTTTCAGCACGACTTAGGGAAAAAGCCTATTATTGTTTGCTAGATTATTTTAATGATAATTGGACATAAACTAATTATATTTTAAATATGTGTTACGTCCTCAAACTTTTAGTGTTTAGCTATATCTTAAATTATGTGTAGTTACATTATAGTATTTTGACCATTTTTTGTTTTTTATTGTAGGTATGTTTTATTTTTTAGGCAATTTAATTTATGATTTTTGTCAGAGCTTTGTCAACAAGTACAGGGTGTTCCAGCGAGGACTGAACAGGGACCTATTTTCGACCTTCCTTGTATTTTGGAAAAATTCAAAATAGCCAATCGATGTATTTTTTCTTGTAGAATCCAAAAATGTCATCGAAAAAATATTTGAACCAGAAACAAAAGAGTTACGCTATGCATCAGATGTTTTTTAAATGGAATGTATTTTGATGATATATTATGATTTTGCGATAGCTGTTTATATTACATTTTAATGTTTTACAAACTAAAATTTTAGCTTCACCTGTTTTAAATATACGATAGGTTGGTATAGGTGATTAAGGTAAAATGACGTTTGAATGCTTTGTCAATTGACATTATTTTAATTATTGTCGAAGTCTTCACCTAAAAAATATATATTTGACTCTGATCAAAATGAAATACTCTTTGGACGAGAGACTACAGATTGTTATGCTATTTTACAAGTGCCAAGAAAATGCAAGAGAAGCAAGAAGAAGATTTATTGCAAATTTTCATAGAAATATATCCATCAATACAATTCTAAGGATAAAAAACCTATTTGAGGAAAATAAAACTTTACATGATAGAAAAAGAAATTCAATAAAAAATAATTATTAAATAATAAAATAAAACTACTAATAACATAAGTTTTCAATGTGACCGCCGTTTTTCTCGAAACAACATCGATAACCCCTTTGTAGCCTTTCTAAACTTGCTGTTACAATATGATTTTCCTGGTTAAGGCGGTTTATTTCATCGACAATTTTTCCCATGATCTCTTGAATATTTTCGTTTCGTTGTCTGTATACGACGTTCTTCAAATGGCCCCAAAGAAATGTATCCAAAACTGAGAGGTCGGGGCTATTGGGCGGCCAAGCATATGTTCCATTTCGCTCTATCCATTAGTTATGGCGCCGATTTAAAAATTGAACCACATCATGTACGGCATGAGGAGGCGCCCCATCATGTTGCCAAATTAAATTCTGATATTCTGCCAATGGTAAGTCTTCCAAAAAATTTTCAATTTCGTTTTCTAAAAACTCATAATATCTGTGCCCATTTAAAGTCCCGTTAAAAAATATTGGTCCCAAAATTTTATTGTTTTTTATCCCAGACCAAACATGAATAGAATTCCTCCCTTGAAATTTAATAGTCTGGAACTTTTTTGGATTTTCAACGGCCCAGTGGTGACTATTATGTCTGTTGAATACTCCCGATGTTGTGAAAGTAGCTTCGTCGGTCCACACAATATTTTTGAATAAATCAGGGTCTTCGTTTTCTTGCCGAATTACCATTTGAGAAACAAATTGGAAGCGAAGTTCTTTTTGTGCCGGTGTTAGGTGCTGAAGTGGAAGGATACGAAAAGGCCTAAATTTATGAATTTTCAGAGTCCTGTGAACAGTCCCTCGGGTAACTCTTCTGCGCCTTACACCGCCACCGTACTGAACTTCCCGAACTGCATCCGAAATAGATTTGGTTGGATTAACTTGAAAATAATTTATAATGGCCTGGTCTCGATTTATTCTTCTTTGTATATTTCTTTTTCTATCATGTAAAGTTTTATTTTCCTCAAATAGGTTTTTTATCCTTAGAATTGTATTGATGGATATATTTCTATGAAAATTTGCAATAAATCTTCTTCTTGCTTCTCTTGCATTTTCTTGGCACTTGTAAAATAGCATAACAATCTGTAGTCTCTCGTCCAAAGAGTATTTCATTTCGATCAGAGTCAAATATATATTTTTTAGGTGAAGACTTCGACAATAATTAAAATAATGTCAATTTTTATTGACAAAGCATTCATCTATACCAACCTATCGTATATTTTAAACAGGTGAAGCTAAAATTTTAGTTTGTAAAACATTAAAATGTAATATAAACAGATATCGGAAAATCAAATCTTTTAATCATAACGGACATAAAAAAAAATCACTCTTTCCAAAAATCGTATAAAAAACGATACATTCCATTTAAAAAACACCTGATGCATAGCGTAACTCTTTTGTTTCTGGTTCAAATATTTTTTCGATGACATTTTTGGATTCTACAAGAAAAAATACATCGATTGGCTATTTTGAATTTTTCCAAAATACAAGGAAGGTCGAAAATAGGTCCCTGTTCAGTCCTCGCTGGAACACCCTGTACTTTGTATTTAGCACAATAAAGCATATTTTGAATTTTTTTTTGAATATATTAAAAACATTGTCCGAGAATGGAAATATTTCTGAAAATATGTCCAACAAATAATTAAAATTAAAATCTCGTTTCAAACAGTCCAAAAACCGATTTATTGCTTCTGAGTCCCACGTTTCATTATTTTCTATTATATTCTCAAATAGTTCAATCAGTGATTCACGATTTTCAGATACTGTTAACACAAGTCTTCCATTGTAGTTCTACCTAGTAGGAGCTACTTTGGGCAATCGTTTGTGGACAATGGAGTGTACGTTTTGTTGACTTGGAAAAAAAGCAGCCATGCCACTTAAAGTAACGAAAAATACTTTACACCCTTTAATGTGATTGATGGACTGGGATAAAGCTAAATTTAATTTATGAGCAAAACAATGGACAAACACAGCACTTGGGAAAGTTTCTCGAACTTTAGCTTGCAGACCCCCTAATTGTCCTGCCATCACTGCAGCTCCATCATAGCTTTGAACAACTAATTTTTTCATTCCATTAATTTCTTTAGTAACGTTATAAACTATGGTATATAATGCATCTTCTGTACGATTTTCGAACACATTCTTAAAACCTAAAAATCTCTCTTGAACACTTCCGTCTATTTTAACATAGCGTATTACTATAGATAATTGGCTAAAATTAGTGATGTGATATCAGTTGTTTCGTCCAGAACAATAGCAATGAACCGCGCCTCGCCAGTCTCCTGCTTAATTCTTTTAGAAATAATGGTTGCAACAGCGGAAATTAAATCATTCTGGATTCGATTCGACGTTCCGCGAAAAACGCTAGACTGCTCTAAATGTTTTTTAAGCAATCATCATATTTAGCCATTAAACTAAGTAAATCTTGAAAATTTCCTCTATTTGAAGAAGCCCTTGTTTCGTCATGACCTCTAAATCCCAATTCGTGCTGTCCGAGAAAACAAACAACATCGATAAATCAAAATACAAGAGTTCTAACCACACTGCACCACAACTTGTTACGTTCTGGACGCGCGTTTCGCTAACCACGTTAGCATCATCAACAGATGGTATAAACTAAAGTAACTTCTCCTAACCGAGACCATTTATAGGTAAATGTGGTCACACTTGGTTGCGCCCGACTGCACCGTTGTCAAGTAAACAATAGAGGGGACTATAGGGAATAGGCCCTCTGTCTAACTATTTCTATACTCTCAAATTCATCCAATAATCTATTATTAGATACATTTTTAATCAGCTTAAGATTATTTATTCCTATTTGGGCAACGCTTGACTTTTCTGTTCTTTCGTATCTTAAATGTGCCTTCTGTTCTTTAAAACGAATGTTTATGGAGCGTTTAGTTTGCCCAACATATTTTAGATCATTACAGCTAATTTCATAGATGCCACTTCTCTTCCTCAAGTCGACTTTGTCTTTGGAGATTTTTCAAACTATTCTCCGTTTTGTAGGCTACTCTAAAACCTACGTTTTTAAATACTTTTATATCTGGGATCATATGGGATTACTATGAACTTATTGGGAGCCTCAGGTGCTTGAAGAGTAGTGGCATCTTTTAACATTTTCTTATGCTTGTCTATTTACTAATTTATGAACAAAATGATCATTATATCCATTACTTTTAGCTATATTTTTAATCCGATTCATTTCATTGTTAAAACGTTCTTTACTTAATGGAAAATTGACTAATCTGTGAGTTAAGAAATGAAATGCTGCCATTTTGTGTTGACGGCAATGAAATGAGTCGGATGTTATATACCTTTCAGTATTAGTAAATTTCCTATAAATATAAAATTCTAATTTATCGTTATTTCTAATAACTAACGTGTCGAGAAAAGGTAATTGCCCATTGTTCTCCTTTTCGTACGTAAAATTAATAGGATATTTATTGTTTAATGTTTCTAAGAAAGTGGCCAAATTTTCTGTTTTAGTATCAAAAATAGCAAATATATCGTCTACGTATCTATACCACACCCTTGGGAAATACTTTCTTTACTTTTGGGTTTCTAATGTACCCATAAACAAATTTGCAAGGAACGGAGATAAGCAACTGCCCATCTCAGTTCCCTTAAGTTGTTTATAATATTTATTGTTGAACTGAAAAAAATTTTGATTCATACCTAATTTTGTAAGAAGTAAATATTCATCAATAATTTCTTTCTTCAAATTATTGATTTCAAGTAGTTCCTTTAGGTACTACTAAAGCTGGTGGTATGGGTACACTAGGAAACAATGAGCTTACATCAAAAGATATTCAAATTTCACCTTCTTTTAAGTGAACATTCTTAATTTTATCTAAGAATTCTATTCTATCATACGAGATATTTAATTTGCTGAATTCTTCTACTAACCATTTTGAAATATTGTACGTTGGTGATCCAACAGCTGAAACAATAGGTCTCATGGACTTCCCAGGTTTATGGATTTTGGGAAGGCAATACAGTTTAGATAACTGTGGGTTACTATGTGTTAGTATAAATTTTAGTTTATCGGACACAAGGTTTTTACACTGTTTTAAGGTATTTTTTACTTCTGTTATTATTTTTGATAACGGGTTCTCAATTAAATCATAGGGACCAGTTTGAATCAAATGGTCTACTCTTTCAAGATGATCTGTTTTGTCTAGTATAACAACATTATTTCCTTTGTCAGCTTTTAAATAAAAACATTCTTTTTTCTTCAGTCCCTGGATAACTTCAGTATTTTTACGAGAAACATATTTTGACTTGTTAATATTTGCCTATTTTTATCGACTAGTTCATTGTGTTGGCGGTGACTAATTTCCATATTAAGGCCGTGTTCAATTCTGGTTTTGCCGATGACTTTTTCTTTTATGACGGCCTGCAAATGCGCTGTGGACATAATGTGTCTTTTTACAGCTTTATGGAAATTGTTTAAATCGGAAAAACCAGTTTTATTCCAGAGACCTTTTTCATTTTCAAAAAGTAAACATGGCCAACAAAATAATTTACTTATATTTTCACACCCTGTTAGCCATTTATATTGTTCGTATTGTTTTTCCGGATAAAAATGTTTAATACAGCTTTTCATTTTTGTGGTTAAATTTTTCATAGGCGGTTTTGCCCTTCCTTTTGAAATTATTTAAAGCCTATCAGCGAAGTTTAAAGTTGAAAATCACTTTATTATTAAGACACACACCACACATTCACACACACTCTTCTTACTAAATTCTCCAACATTTTCAACGTTATTACCGACAGCCGAGGTTGACGGTATTTGCATATCCACGTCCGTATTATTGTCTTCCATATCGCACCATGCACGACGCGATGTACGTATCACACAACACACGGATAGCCGTTCAAACAAAAAACCTACTCCAACGATAGCTTCCGCCCCCTCTTAAAGCACGCGACTGAAATGCAAAAATTGCAAACAGTCTGGTAAGTTCAATAACCTCTGGCTCGATTCACAGGAAATCAAGCATAGAGGACTTGGCTACAGAGAAGCTAGCGGCCCGCATAGGTTCTATTCGATTTTCTATTGTGGCTGGCTCGGAGTCAAGGCCGCATTTATTATGGGCTTGATAATTAAGATAATATTTTAGCATTTTTAATATAAACTAAATTAATGGTTTCCTATTTCAGAAATTACTATTTAGAAGGTGTTTTGTAATTTTTTTTTGGGGAACCACTGCTCCCTTGCTTCCATGGCCTGCACCCCCTGCTCCACATATTATTTCTCAGTATCTAATACAGTCTTCAATTCTGCAAGCCTTATATTCTCTTCCTACTTGAAAACAAAATAAGCCAATCACCTTTGCTTTTCTGGCTATGAATTTCTTCCATCATAATCCTTATATTAGAACTTCCACTAAATGTATGTGTTGTATCTATCTCTCTCTCTCTCTCTCTTAGACAAATCTTTCGATGAGCTCTTTGAATTTCATTCTGTTAAAGTTTATTTCCTGATCTCTAAATTCACTTCCTTTGAAATCATTATCCTTGGAAATTTGAACGTTTCTAATGAAGAATTATCACTGGCCGACAAGATTTTTCTAAAACAGTACCATTTTTTAATAGCCTAATTAGAACCTTTTATATTGACAGGTAAACAATTTTATTGTGGGGCGGCTAAAATGGATCCATTTTACAACGGAAAAATTACCTAGACTAGGTTGTTTACAACATTAGACATAAAATACACGTTAAACATCACTCTTCTGTTGTCGAGTCGAACGCGCCGAAGTTGCAAAATTTCTCCTGACCAATTTTGTTATATTTGTGGATAATTTCTGGTGAAATCACAAGCCAGGTCATTTTCCCCAAAATGTAAAAAAAGCCTACTTTGAATATTTTGGTGAGTTAATTGGGGATCAAGATAAGCGGTGGGCTCCCCATGTGTGTGTGTTAGTTGTAGTGTATCATTGGTACAGTGGATGAAGGGAAAGAGAAATGGTATGGCGAAAACCTACCAATCATTCTGACGATTGTTATTTTTGCCTGACAAAGACTGAAGGTTATTCCAAAAAGAGAAAGCACTATATAGAATAACCAAATTTGCAATCTGCCATACGACCTGTTCCTTATAATGCAAATTTGCCAGTGCTGATTGCGCGTTTAAATTGGTAAGCTATTGATTTGGGAGATAATGGAGATAACGCATCATCAGGCAGCTCAGAAAAACAGTGCACCGATCCCACTTTTACCACAGGTCCCGGTTTCGGCAAGCCACATTTGATTGTTCAAAGTAAATTAAATGATTTAGTACGTGATTTGGGGTTATCCAAGCAACAGTCAGAACTTCTGGGTTCCCTTCTTAAAGAATGGAACCTATTGGCCACAGAAACAAAAAGTACGAATTTCAGAAAAAGAAATGCTATGTTTTCTGAATTGTACAGTATGGAAATTTCGTTGTGCGGGTGTACTGATATAGACAGTTTAATGCAGGAACTTGATATCGAACATTCTCCCTGTGAGTGGCGCTTATTCATAGGCTCATCTAAATATAGCTTAAAAGGTGTGTTATTGCATAATGGAAATTTAAAACCCTTTATACCAGTTGCCCATTCAGTTGTAATGAAAGAAAATTATGAAAATATGCGATAAAATAAACTACAATGGGTATAAATGGCAGATATGTGGGGACTTAAAAGTTATAGTGATTTTAGTTGGACTTCAGGGGGATTTACAAAATATTGCTGTTTTCTTTGTTTATGGGACAGTCGTGCAATAAATCAGCATTATGTAACAAAAATTTGGCCAGAAAGAAGCGAATTTCAACCGGGATCTCAAAATGTTAAATGCATACCTCATGTTGATCCCAGAAATGTGCTTTTGCCTCTTCTTCACATTAAACTTGGGCTGATGAAAAAATTTGTGAAGGCTTTGAATAAAGATAATGATTACCTCTGCTGAAATACAACAAAGACCCAGATATACCGGAAAGTTTCCGTCCAATAGCCCTTAGCTCATGTGTTGTAAAGGTTCTAGAAAGTCTTATTAAGAATAGGATTGAATGGTTTATAGAAAATAATAAACTGCTATCATTCTTTCAAACAGGCTTTAGAAAAGGTATGAGTACATATAACAATCTAGCTTATCTAACTTCTTTTGTCCAACTGAGCCTTAGTCAAAACAGTCAGGCCGTAGCAGTCTTTTTGGAACTAAAAAATGCTTATGATAATGTAAACATATATCAGATATACAATGACCGTCTAAAGTCCGTTCCCCCCCTACTAATTTTTGAGCCAACTCGTATATCGCAACGAAATTTGGAGGGCTTAAATAGGAGATGAAAAGCTATTTTTTTATGAAAAAATGATAGCTAAAAGTTGTAAAATGGCGGCTACGCGCCATCTTGAATTAATATTTTAAATACAACACCCCGCATATTATTCCATTTTCAAAATCTGCTCATTATTCTTAACATTTTTCTCCAATACACTTTATTCCTAAATGTAATTGCTTTCGAAATAATGACGTTTGAAAATTGACATTTTGGTCATTTCAAATTCAATCAAAAATACGATCAAGTTTGCGTTGGAAACAAAATCGTTGTCGCGGTAACATCTTGATAACTAACTGTCAAATAGTCCGTTGAGCATCTTAATTATTTTATGAAAAGTGTGACCATGGCTCGCAGTTTACACGATAAATTTGAAGCAGTTTTGATTTTTGGAGAAGCTGAAAGAAATTTTCATCTTGTTTAACGATAGATTTCCCGAAAATCCTATTTCGCAGTCATATTTGCGCAAACTTTTAAATAAGCTCCAAGCAACTGGTACGATGAAAGATGCTCCAAGGGGATTTTGGGCATCCACGTTGTTGGACCGATTTTCATTAGAGGCAATCTTACAGGAGATCTTTACAGAAATCTTTTAGAAACTGAAATGGAACTTCGAATAAGACAAATTTTATTAAACAATCAGGAAGAGTTTGAAAATCGTGAAATCATATTTCAGCAGGACGGAGCACCTCCCCATTTCTATCGCATGGCTAGAGAGTTTATCGATACAAACTTTCCTGGGCGATGGATAGGTCGCAGGGGAGTACAGAATGGCCACCAAGATCTCCAGATCTTACCCCTCTAGATTTTTTCCTTTGGGGATATCTGAAGTTAAAAATCTACGCCACTGAATGTCAAACAATAGAAGAGTTGGAACGCAGAATAAGAGAAGCATGTGAAGAAATAGATGAACAGACTTTCATCAACGTGAGAGAAGCTATTCATAATAGGGCACTTTATTGTCAAGATTTAGGAGGGAGCTACATCGAACACTTTTTTACCAACTAATTTGTTTTCCTTGTGAATTTACAGAACAAATTCGTAACTTCAAGATTTTCCGGTAAGTGGTACTGTTTATCCTTAAAATACTGTCTTTACGCCTCTTATTAGTCGAATTCATTAAAAGATTTAACTACAAATTAATTAAAAAATTTAGTTAGCAGAATTTTTGATCGAAAGTGACTAAAACCATTACTTCATTTTAAACCGGATTTTCAATTTTCAAACGTCATTATTTCGAAAACAATTACATTTAGGAATAAAGTGTATTAGAGAAAAATGTTAAGAATAATGAGCAGATTTTGAAAATGGAATAATATGCGGGGTGTTGTATTTAAAATATTAATTCAAGATGGCGCGTAGCCGCCATTTTATAACTTTTAGCTATCATTTTTTCATAAAAAAATAGTTTTTCATCTCCTATTTAAGCCCTCCAAATTTCGTTGCGATATATGAGTTGGCTCAAAAATTAGTAGGGGGGGAACGGACTTTAGACGGTCACTGTATAAATATCTTATTCACTATAAAATTGCAACAGTATTAGCCAATCTCATATTTAATATCCTTACTGATAGATCCCTTTATACATTAGATAAATCTAATAAATTAATAGGTCCTAAGAATACTAACGTAGGGCTCCCCTCTTAGCCCCCTAATATTTAATTTATTACTAATTTCATTATTTAAAATCGGCATAAATGGTATCACTCTAATGAGCTATGCAGATGACCTTGTTCTTATTGGTAGCAATGATGACATACATTACAATTAGAAAAATGAACCATGCTCTTGAAAAAGTGAACTTGTGGCTTAAGACTCATAATTTCTTGATATCAAAAAGCCAAACGGAAGCTATTTGGTTCACAAAAGGTATAAGAAAAAATAATCCTCCCCCCCCCCCCCCCCAACATCATTATCGAAAATGAAATCATACCTTTAAAAAAGAATGTCAAATATATAGGAACAATAATTAATCAAAATCTAAAATGGGACCAACATATTGAATATATTTCCAATAAGGCGAGAAAAGCAATCAACGTCCTAAAGGTATTCAGTAGGGTATCCACAAACATCCAAAAAAATCTTAAATAAACCAAATAAAATTTTTTTTCAAGGTCTAAGACTTATCCATTAAAGAAATTAGGCAGGATACTTTCAATCTATCATCTATTTTAATGGAATCTCAAAATGAATCTGTCAAAGTCCAGGTGCATGATTCATCGAAGGAGCAGTTGACTAAAGAGATGGCTGAGCTGAGGCATAGTGTAAAACAAATGGCACTTACCCTGGAGAAGCTTGCTGATAAGCCTAAACAACAATCAATAAAGAAGATATACACCACCGCAATATCAACCCAAACCGATACAACAGATGTCCAAATGCTTGTCAATAGGTCTCCAAAAAAAGCTGTTTCCTTCCAGCCCAACAAAACACCCATTATAGAGAAATGGCATTATGTAGTGGTATCCTTAATTCCGTCCACGTATAAATCAAATCAGCTTGTACACTACATCAAAGAAAAATTAGGAACCACGAATTTTGTGCGTTGTTTTCCTATGCTTAAGAATGCAGACACTTTGCGCTCCGATTTTAAAATTGGGGTGCAAAATAAAGATCACTTAATTCAGATTAAGAACGCTAGTCTGTGGCCACCTGGTACCATAATTGATCCTACCAATGATTCAGTTTCACCAACCCTTATCCAAACGCCGCCCACTTCCACAGCCCATAATGTCTCATCTTCTAGTCATCAAGATGTCAATATAGATATCCCAAAGAGCCGGGGGCTGTCTCCACCAAAGCCTCAATTATTGGAATCACCAGTGACATTTGTGCCTGAGGAGGATAAGTCAGTCATGATTGGCTCTGACAGGGAGGCCATAGCAGCTTGTAGGTCATTGGCACTGGAGGGTTCTAAATTAAGCATGGAGAAAACTGCAAGGAAAGATGATTTTTTGCAGTTTGATCCAATGACTCCACCAAGAGTGCGGCTGTCCCAAGATTCGGATAAAGCAAATGGTCGCTATATATTAGCCAGATTAAGGGATCCTTCCTTACTAAAGACCTTATAGCTATTTCTTACTTATCTACACGACCAGCCATCTAGTGTGTGTTTTGAGGGGCATACAAGTACTAGCATTAAATTATTGCTAGCTTCAGAAAGCCTTCCCAGTGACAAGGACTCCCTGGGCAAGCTGTATTATCGCTTCCACGATGCCTATGGGATTGGTTCATCTGAAGTGGACTCAGACCTTGCAGCGTATAGATCTTTCTACTCCTCGGAAAAAATTTTACGGCTCCAAAAAATTCGTGAAAGTACTGGTAAATATTATTCTAGTGGTTCACCATCAAAAAGTAAAAATTTTTAGTCAATATGACGCGAAAAGAGGATCTAGCACCCTCTAGAAAATTGACCAATAGTAATTTTAATCTTTTTTTTCTTAATATTCAGTCCTTAAGACATAAAACAGACGAATTATATCTTTTGTTAGAAGAGCTAAATTTTCCAGAAGTCATTGCCATCACTGAGCACTGGCTAAATATCAATCAACCTGTTTTTATTAAAAACTATACCACAATTGCCAGATTTAATAGAACTAATTTAACTCATGGAGGCACCATGATAATGTCTTTAAACAACGATTTTTCCGAAATATCAAAGTATAATCATTTATTATCTGAAAAAGTATTTGAATTTTCTATCGTTTATCACAATACTTATGACCTTTATATTATTTGTATTTATAGAACACCTGATGCTGATGTGCAATTATTCTGCCATAACCTTCTAAGTTTGCTCGAGTCCCTTCCTGTAAAAAGCAAATTAATCTTATGTGGCGATTTCAATATTGACTTTTCCAGTGTGTGTGCTGCTCAGGAATGTCTTCAGTCCATCTTTGAGTCATTAGGAATTGCCATGCACGTCAACTCACCAACCAGAATTACTAAGACAAGTGCCAGTACTATAGATTACGTTGTGTCTTCTTTCGATCCTAGCTCCGTCGAATGTAATGTCTTAAGTCCAGGTTTCTCCGATCATGAAGCAATTTTCACAAAATTTTCAATTACATCCAAAGCCAAAAATTCCTCTAGACAAGTAGGCCGTATTTTTTCGGTTAGAAATTTCATTAATTTCAAACACCTATGTCAAATAACTGACTGGGACTCTCACACTTATGATGTCGACACTGAGTTTTCTCGTTTTATAAAAACTCTAACTAATATAGCTTCTGAATCTTTTCCTCTTAGGCCTATCAAAAATAAAAGAAGTAAACCCTGGTCCACTAAAGGTTTACGTATATCTTCTAAGAACATGCGGTCACTATCTCATTTAAAGAAATTTTCGGACAGTGTCTTTTTTCATAATTATGTAAAATCATACAGAAAAATTTATCATAAGACTATTAAAGCCGCCAAAGATATTTATTACAATAATAGACTTTCTAACGCCAAAAATGTAGCTAAAGAAACCTGGTCTATCGTAAATGATTTAAGAAACAAAACTCCTTTATCCAACACTATCCTTACCTCTCCTGAGGACCTAAACAATTATTTTGTAAATGTAGCCAAAGATTTGACTAAATCCGTATCTCAATCTAATGACCCAATTTCATATCTCTCTAATCATAGGGTAAACCTGCACAGTTTCTTCTTTTCACCAGTAGTTTTATCAGAACTTCGCAGTACAATTAATGATATCAAAAATAAATCTTCCTCGGGAATTGATGGGCTTACTTTAAAAATGTATTCAAGTCTGCCGGAGTGCACTCTAGAGCATCTGACTGCTTTGATAAATATGTCTTTCCAAAATGGTACTTTTCCAAGCTGCCTTAAAACTGCAATAATCATACCTCTTCACAAAGGAGGTGTTTCAGAAGAAGCTTCGAACTATCGCCCAATTGCACTTCTCCCTACGCTATCTAAGATCATCGAAAGACTGGTTAAAAAAAGGCTTTTATCATTTCTGTCTAGATATGAAATACTTACAAAACATCAATTTGGATTTTTAAGTAACAAATGCACAAGCGATGCCATGTTTTCCCTTCTTAATAGAGTTTACTCCAGCCTAAACAACCATCACGCTACGGCAACAATTTTCTGTGATTTTTCCAAAGCTTTCGATTGTGTGAATCATAATATATTAACTAATAAGCTGCAGTACTATGGATTTAGAGGGGCTCCTCTCGATTGGTTTAAGTCATATCTTAGCAACAGAAATCAAGTTGTGAAAGTTGACAACAGGATGTCTTCTTGTAGGCCAATGGAATATGGAGTGATTCAAGGCTCGGTACTAGGCCCTATCTTGTTTCTTCTGTTCATAAACGACATGGCTAATTTAAACATTAGTGGAAAAATATGTCTCTTTGCGGACGATACCAGCTTTACGTGGAGCCACCCAGATGTCACGGACCTACATAGGATTGTATCTAATGACCTAATCACCATTAAATCCTGGTGCGATTCTAATCTCCTATGTTTGAACATCTCTAAAACGAAAGTCTTGTCTTATAAAAACACGCTGCAACCTTTTGACCTTAATGGCACCACTATTGATGTCGTAAACTCTGTAAAATTTCTAGGGCTTCTTGTAGATGATTCTTTAAAATGGGATCCACATATCGACGCTTTATCAAGGAAGTTGGGTTCTGCTTGCTTTGCGTTAAGATCTGTTTCCGAGGAGCTTAGCTTTTCTATCTCTAGAACTGTTTATTTTGCTCTTGTTGAGTCGCACCTCAGATATGCTATTCCATTCTGGGGTACATGTTGTGCCACTCAATTTGATCGAATTTTTATACTACAAAAAAGAGCTGTTCGTTACCTACTGAGACTTAACAGTAGAACTCACTGCCGAGATTTCTTTAAAAGATATAAAATACTAACCCTTCCTTGCTTATTCATTTTGGAATCGGTTTGCTTAATTCGTAAGCATGCACCTGCTCTATTAGAGAGACCTTCTCACAACTACCCTCTCAGAAACACTGAGCACGATCTCTATCTTCCAACCCCACACTCAGAGTTAATTAAAAGATCAGTAATCTACAATGCAAATAAAATGCATAATCACCTGCCATTTAACATCAAATCCATAATATCTCTGACTTCATTTCGCAAGGCTTTGAAATCATTCTTACTGGAAAGCGCCTTCTACACCGTGAACGAGTTTTACAACACATGAATTTATCCTTATGAACCCCTAGTGTGATAGTTGCCATTACCAACCATTTTTACCGAATTTTGTATATGTATTTTTTTAATTGTTTCGTACTTTTTTATTTTTTATTTTTTACTTTGCTTTTTTATTTTTTTTACATTATATTTATGAAAATGTTTATAACATAGTACGACTGACAAAGTACATTTCTAATGTACTTCTTTTAGGATTCTATTATATTAATATTCTAAATTCTTGATTTAAATATTATTTTTCTATAATATTTATGATGTGTTTTTGTTTTGTTTTGTTTGCTAATTTTGATGTTTGTAAACTATTTTTTTTTTTACAACAGCTTTGTCCACAAAATTGTAAAATTTTTTTGACAATAAAGCATTTATTTATTTTTATTTTATTTATAACGGGTTGTATGAAGTCTACACCAATAAATGCTTTATTAGCTGAAGCAGTAGAACTTGACTTAAATCACAGAAGGTTGTGGCTAGCTTCTAAATTCTTACTCAAATTACACAGCTTTCAGGATCATCCACTAATTCGTATCATACAGTCATTATCTGAATATATTACAAACAGAATTAACTTTTGGAAAACCAGAGAACCCCCTTTACTCTATCAAGCCTTAACCCATATCAGCCCGTACTTGCTGGAAATCGAAAATGATGACAAATTATCCTGCTTTGATATAGAATATCAGGTTCAAATTCAGGAAACTAAAATCTTATAATTAAATCTTAACAAAAGTATTTCAGATAACGGTCAAAATTTCATTGCTGCTACAAACAAATATAAAGATAAATTCACGTTTGTCTTTACAGATGCCTGTAAGAGAAACAATAAAATGGGTTTTGGAGTACAGGGTGTTCCAGCGAGGACTGAACAGGGACCTATTTTCGACCTTCCTTGTATTTTGGAAAAATTCAAAATAGCCAATCGATGTATTTTTTCTCGTAGAATCCAAAAATATCATCGAAAAAATATTTGAACCAGAAACAAAAGAGTTACGCTATGCATCAGGTGTTTTTTAAATGGAATGTATCGTTTTTTATACGATTTTTGGAAAGAGTGATTTTTTTTATGTCCGTTCTGATTAAAAGATTTGATTTTGCGATAGCTGTTTATATTACATTTTAATGTTTTACAAGCTAAAATTTTAGCTTCACCTGTTTAAAATATATGATAGGTTGGTATAGGTGATCAAGGTAAAATGACGTTTGAATGCTTTGTCAATAAAAATTGACATTATTTTAATTATTGTCGAAATCTTCACCTAAAAAATATATATTTGACTCTGATCGAAATGAAATACTCTTCGGACGAGAGACTACAGATTGTTATGCTATTTTACAAGTGCCAAGAAAATGCAAGAGAAGCAAGAAGAAGATTTATTGCAAATTTTCATAGATATATATCCATCAATACAATTCTAAGGATAAAAAACCTATTTGAGGAAAATAAAGCTTTACATGATAGAAAAAGAAATATACAAAGAAGAAGAAAAAATAAATTATTTTCAAGTTAATCCAACCAAATCTATTTCGGATGCAGTTCGGGAAGTTCAGTACGGTGGCGGTGTAAGGCGCAGAAGAGTTACCCGAGGGACTGTTTACAGGACCACTTCAGCACCTAACACCGGCACAAAAAGAACTTCGCTTCCAATTTGTTTCTCAAATGGTAATTCGGCAAGAAAACGAAGACCCTGATTTATTCAAAAATATTGTGTGGACCGACGAAGCTACTTTCACAACATCGGGAGTATTCAACAGACATAATAGTCACCACTGGGCCGTTGAAAATCCAAAAAAGTTCCAGACTATTAAATTTCAAGGGAGGAATTCTATTCATGTTTGGTGTGGGATAAAAAACAATAAAATTTTGGGACCAATATTTTTTAACGGGACTTTAAATGGGCACAGATATTATGAGTTTTTAGAAAACGAAATTGAAAATTTTTTGGAAGACTTACCATTGGCAGAATATCAGAATTTAATTTGGCAACATGATGGGGCGCCTCCTCATGCCGTGCATGATGTGGTTCAATTTTTAAACCGGCGCCATAACGAATGGATAGGGCGAAATGGAACATATGCTTGGCCGCCCAATAGCCCCGACCTCTCGGTTTTGGATACATTTCTTTGGGGCCATTTAAAGAACGTCGTATACAGACAACGAAACGAAAACATTCAAGAGATCATGGGAAAAATTGTCGATGAAATAAACCGCCTTAACCAGGAAAATCATATTGTAACAGCAAGTTTAGAAAGGCTACAAAGGGGTTATCGATGTTGTTTCGAGAAAAACGGCGGTCACATTGAAAACTTATGTTATTAGTAGTTTTATTTTATTATTTAATAATTATTTTTTATTGAATTTCTTTTTCTATCATGTAAAGTTTTATTTTCCTCAAATAGGTGTTTTATTCTTAGAATTGTATTGATGGATATATTTCTATGAAAATTTGCAATAAATCTTCGTCTTGCTTCTCTTGCGTTTTCTTGGCACTTGTAAAATAACATAACAATCTGTAGCCTCTCGTCCAAAGACTATTTCGTTTCGATCAGAGTCAAATATATATTTTTTAGGTGAAGACTTCGACAATAATTAAAATAATGTCAATTTTTATTGACAAAGCATTCAAACGTCATTTTACCTTGATCACCTATACCAACCTATCGTATATTTAAAACAGGTGAAGCTAAAATTTTAGTTTGTAAAACATTAAAATGTAATATAAACAGCTATCGCAAAATCAAATCTTTTAATCAGAACGGACATAAAAAAAATCACTCTTTCCAAAAATCGTATAAAAAACGATACATTCCATTTAAAAAACACCTGATGCATAGCGCAACTCTTTTGTTTCTGGTTCAAATATTTTTTCGATGACATTTTTGGGTTCTACAAGAAAAAATACATCGATTGGCTATTTTGAATTTTTCCAAAATACAAGGAAAGTCGAAAATAGGTCCCTGTTCAGTCCTCGCTGGAACACCCTGTACATATCCCGAAAATTAATTATAATTATTCTTCAAGACTCCCTGATAATATTGACATATGTACGGGGGAAGTGATAGCAATAAATAAAGCCAATTAATAAAACTGGGGTTTTTCAAAATAATGACAAAATTTCTTTATTGACTAAAAGACTTCTTATAGACTCAACAGATAATAATAATAACCTAATTCTATTCTGGATCTCTGGGCATACCAAAATTCGTGGAAATGAACAGGCAGACAAACTTGCCAACGTGGGCAGAGCACTAACGGTTCCTATGAAAATCAAAGTAGACAAAAACGTTATAATCCCAATAGTAAAACTAAAAATGAGACAGAAGTTTTCACAGTTTTGGTCTAGTGACTAGGTATAACAAAGGCAAATGGTATAGGAATATCCAGGAAGATTTCCCGATTAGAGCATGGCATCATAATATGACCTATGTAGACAGAAGATATATTACTTCAATCATAAGAATGCGGACAGGCCACTGTATGACAAAAGAACGTTTATTCAACATAGGAATGAAAGATGACCCGCTATGTGATTGTGGACAAGTAGAGAACTTAAACCACATTTTTTTTGAGTGTCCTATAAATAACAATCCAGGTGTAAATATATATGAAGAAATAAGGAAATGTGGAATAAAATTTAAATGTTAAAATATCCTCCTTTTATACCCAATCCCATTCCAAGCGAGGCAACATTTCTTGTGCTCAATGGTCCCCCGTTGCCCGGGAGCGAGAGGAGTTTATAAATCCTTTGTTGTAGTGTTTAAATACTAATGTCCTTTACACCATAGGTTCTAAGGAAAATGGAATAAAAGTAAAAGTAGTTCATTAATCTATTTTAGAAACTAACGGCCTTCGGAGAGCTATGTGCTCGTCAGTCTGAGACCGTACCATTTTGGGCTGGAAGCAAAAAAGTGACAGCCGTCTCCAATTTCAAGAGAAAGATAGAAAGAAAAGATAATGATGGATTTACATACCTAAGACAAGTTTTTCCCCAGTTAAGTGATGCCAAATTAAAAGAAGGCATTTTTATTGGGCCACAAATCAGAAAATTGCTGGACGATGTCAATTTTACGGAAAAGCTTACCGGGCAAAAACTCGGAGCATGGAATTCATTTGTTAATGTAGTAAGAGGATTTTTAGGCAACAATATGTTAATGAACTCTTAGATGCCTATAAAGCGCTTGGTGCCAGAATGACATCAAAAATTCACTTCACCCATTCCCATCTGTCATTTTTTTCCTAAAAATGTGGGAGCTGTTAGTGACAAGCAGGGTGAAAGGTTTCACCAAAATATCAGAACAATGGAAATTCGGTACCAAGGACGATGGGATCCAGCCATGATAGGTGACTACTGTTGGTTTTTGAAGAGAGAAGATATGACACCTCATAAACGGAAAAAATAAAGTTTAATTAGTGTTTTATGTTAATATTTTTCTCGTTTGCTTTTCTCTTAGATGTATGGTATATTTAGTAGGCGAAAACTGTAAACAGAGTCAATAAACAGGGTTAACAATTTTCTGAAATCATTTTTTCTATAGATATTAAGTATCGTAACATTCGATACGGTTCTATTACTCTAACTACGTGCTACAACTTTCTATTTGTCATTTTCGTATTTGGATAGGTCCATTCTATTAGATTATGCTATTCTGATTCGTGTTACAACAAAAAAATTTTTTTGTTGCCCAGTGTAGAGTCTACTAAATCTAATCTTTCAGATATAGCGGCAGAGGCGTTTGCAAACAGCCAATATGTTTCCAAACTCATCAGAGAACCTACCCTCTTCCAGCGCATCGTGACACATAGCCAATACCCATGGACCTATTTCTCACCACTCACCCAGAACTTTATCAGTTTTCCATTTCCTGCCCCTAGGTTCTTCCAGCCACAGTCTAATTACTGTTTTCAGTCCCATACAACAGGAAGTTGTAGGATTTAGCCCAACTCATATTATTTGGCACCCCAATTTGCTGCTTCCGTCCCCTAGAAGGAAGGAATTTGTTCACAAACCTCAATTGTAACCCAGTTAGGTATAGAAGCTCCGGTTTATACCGCATTCTGTTTTTAAGAATTAAAAACCTGTCGACAATAAACCTTGGTTTTCAAAATCCTGAGATAATGCCAAGTTAAAGCAATCATTGTATCTAGTATTTAGTCTTCTTGGTCTGCTCATAGATGAAACAGAATATTCAATTTATAACTTGATTTGCATAATTTGATTTGGCTTTTCCCTTGTTACAGCTTTTATAATGCCTTTAAAATCTTCCTGTCTGATATATACACCTGTTGGTTGTGTTTTGTTTTAGTGTTTATAAGTATTACTAAATTCTGCTTGAATTGTTTCATGTCAGTGTATTTGAAAACTTGTCGAATTGTTTTTTTGTTTTAGGAAAAATAAAGTTAACGAAGATGATATTACCAAGCTTAGATTTATACACGTGCAGACTGAGTTGAGAATTCTTCAGCAAAAGAAAGTGCTGAAAGAGCTAGCGGCTGAAATTGGTAAAAAAAAGTTACAAGTCTTGGTAAGTTAAGACGAAGATCTGGACTCAAGACAGTATAAAACAAGATATACAGGGTGTCCCGAATTGCAGTGTCCAAACTTTAACAGCGCATTCTGCATTCAAAATAAGCCCTAATTTTCTATATAAACATATATCGGCAAATGCTTCGTTTTCCAAAATACAGGGTGTCTTAAGAAGAAAATTGTTATTTAGTCATAACTTTTTTAGTACTTGAGATATTGTTATTAAATTTGGTAAACAGCATTTGAGTAACAAAAGGCATTTTTTGATTTGAAATATTTTTTAATTCTTTATCAGTGGCGTCCGTACAGGATTTTTTATTGAATATTCTTGAAGAAAAAATGGTACGCTACTGCTTTTTCCGGAAAACAAAAATCATTCCTAAAATCCCCACTCAGTTTGGAGCAAATTTGATCCCTTGCCTTTTTTTCGTGCGATGCAAGGATTTCGAGTTAAAAACTAAAAACTATTTTTATGTATGGCGTAGTTAAAATTTCCATTATTTTTAATTATTTCAGTGGCAAAACCTTTAACATCTTGGTATGCCATGATTGAATTTTTGTGACAATTGAACAATTGCTAGTTTCGTCTTTAAAGTATGACATTTGAGTTTTTAGAGTAAATAAATGTCAGGTACATTACAGTTTGTACAAAAAGGTAATTATCAGTCTAACTAGTGATTTCAAAATGGTGTTATTCAGTAACTTTGATTATGCTGATATTCATTTCGTTTATGGTTTCTGTAATGGAAATGCAAATGCAGCAGTACGGGAATACCAACGAAGATTTCCAAATAGAAGATTACCTTGCAAACAAGTTTTCATTAAAATGCATTTAATGTTTAGGAATTTTGGACTCAAAAAGAATCCGAGAAACGAAGGTAGGAGAAATGAACAATATCGAAACGTAATTTTAAATAAGTTTGACAACGATAGGACATTAAGCCTACGAAGGCAGCTCATAATTTACAAGGCAACGCAGTTTTTGTTTCTAAAAATAAGGTTCATCGCGTTTTGAGGAAAGATCACAGGAAGCCATTTCAGATGCAGCCAGTTCGAAACTTACAACATGACATGACAATCCACGTGTTGTACGAACTAGAGCATTTCAGCAAGAATTTTCTGTTAATGTTTGGTGTGGAGTAATAAATGAAATTTTTTGCGGGCCCCATATTCTACCACCACGCCTAGATGGACAGTTATTTAATGATTTTCTGCAAAATGAGTTATTTCAATATCTAGAAAATATTCCTCTAAATCTTAGAAACGAATTCTGGATTCAAATGGACGGGGCTCCCGCGCATTTTGCACTTGTAAATCGCGAGTGGTTAAATAATAATTATCCAGAACGGTGGATTGGACGATTAGGAGCTACAGCCTGGCCACCACGTTCCCCTGACCTCACACCTGTCGACTTCTTTGTGAGGGGTTATTTGAAAAATTTAGTTTATTCCAGACCAGTTCATACAAGAGAAGAACTGATTCTAAGGATAGAGCAAGCCTGTGAAACTTTGCGAGCCAATACGAATTTTATACGCCATGCCACTGACACAGTTAAGAGCAGATGCCGAAAATGTGTCGAAGTTAGAGGAGCTCATTTTGAGCAATTATTGTGAATTTTAAGGCCCACATTAATCCTTAATGATATTTAAAGTGCTCTATAAATTTTGTTCACGATCTACAGTTAATAAAAGTTATGAATTCTAGTTTTTGTAAAATTAATTACGAACTTAGTTAATAAAGAGTAGTTTCTGTAAAATGAAGTATCATCTTCAAAATCGAATTAATTCTAATTACCGTTTTACAAAATGAATCGACGATTTTAGAATTATAAACTCATCTGTCATACTTTAAAGACGAACCTAGCAATTGTTCAATTATCACAAAAATGCAATCATGGCATACCAAGAGTCGACAATGAAGGAATGATGGTAAGTACCAAGGACATTAGATTTTAATAGGTTGCCTGCTAACTTCTGCGATGTCACCCTGATAACCCAAACATAATGCAAATCTCCATTACAACGGGTCGATGACGTCATCTCTCCTTAGTTGTCAGACAAGCTTTTATTTCAGAAACCCTACATACGTTGTTCAGAAATTATGAACTCACCCGGAATGCATGAAATAATTTTAAAAACTTGCTGTTACAATCCCACTTTAAAGGTTTTGCTACTGAAATTAACAATAATGGAAACTTTAACTAAGTCATGCATAAAAATGGTTTTTAGTTTTTTACTCGAAATCCTTACACCGCACGAAAAAAAGACAAGGGTTCAAATTTGCTCCAAACTGAGTGGGGATTTTAGGAATGATTTTTGTTTTCAGAAAAAGCAGTACAGTACCATTTTTTCTTCAAGAATATTCAATAAAAAATCCCGTACGGACGCCACTGATGAAAAATTAAAAAATGTTTCAAATCAAAAAGTGCCTTTTGTTACTCCAAGGCTGTTTACCAAATTTAATAACAATATATCAAGTAATAAAAAAGTTATGACTAAAAAACAATTTTTTTCTTAAAACTTTAACACCCTGTATTTCGAAAACGAAGCATTTGCCGATATATGTTTATATAGAAAATTAGGGCTTATTTTGAATGCAGAATGCGCTGTTAAAGTTTGGACAGTGCAATTCGGGACACCCTGTATTTAATTTTCATCTTCAAGCATTACGTTTGAACAGACCTGTTAAGAGTGTTATAAAATTAGAGAGAACGACTCTGTTAAGAGTGTTATAAAATTATTTATGACTTTTTTCGTAAAAACAAGTATTGGAATCGTGAAAAAATCACCCTCTCAGGTTTTTACAGATCTTCGGGATTTAAGGTCCCTAGATGCCAAAAAAAAAACATGTTTTTGCAAATCTGTTGGTCTGTCTGGACGCGGCATAGCTCAAAAACTATTTATCCGACTGCCTTCCAACTTTAGACAAAAATCAAGGGTCATAAAGGGGATGAAATGGTTTAATTTTGGCCGAACAAAATGGCGACTTTGCGAAAAGTTAGAAAGTTATTACAAAAAAAAAATCACTTTCCCAATTTTTCTGAAATTTTGCACAAAAATCTGGTATTAGGTAGAAATCATCTGATAAAATTTTGGTATGAATACAAGATGGCGAAAAAAAGTATTTATCTAATTTTCATGAAATTTTGTACAGAAATCAAGCATTATGTAGGAATCAACTTGTAAAATTTTGATACGAATCCAACAGGGCGAACCAAAATGGCGGCTTAATAAAATTACCCTGAAAAAACTACTTCTTGGTAGGGATGGCCAAAATTCTATAATCAGTCGATTCAGTTGAATCGAATCGATTCGTGGAAAAAATCGAATCGATTCGAAACTAGGCTTGATCAATTGTGGTGTGGCAATAAATAAAATAGGTTTATTACTCTTAAAAGGTTTTATTATAATAAATGTACGTAATTAACATAAATAGTTATAAATAAAAATAGTGCTAACTAACAAAACAGATGATAATAATAATAATAAAAACAGTATGCACTTTGATGGTCAGAATCTAGATAATCCACCCGATATTTTGAATTCATTTGCTTCATTTTTTAAGCAATCTTATTCAGTTTCTAACAATATCCAAATTTCAAATAATTCATTCTCGTGTAGTGATCAAAATATAAACATATCTACAGTTAGTGAACGAGATATTATTTGTGCTATTAAAAAACTTAGCCTAAATACACTACCGGACCAGACCTTATTCCAGCATTTTTGATACGTGACTGTCGATTTGTGTTAATAAAACCTCTTCAAATCCTATTTAACATGTGCATTGAACAACAGACATTACCAAATATATGGAAAAAGTCGAAAGTATGTCCAGTCTTTAAGAAGGGTGATAAATCAGACATTCAAAATTATAGACCTGTTTCCATCATATGCAACTTCTCAAAAGTCTTTGAGTTCATATTGCACGACATCATTTTTCCGTTGGTGCAAAGTAAAATTGTTCCTGAACAGCATGGTTTCTTTAAAAATCGTTCCACAACTACCAACCTGGCCCTTATAACACAATACATTGCGGACTCGATTGATGAGGGTCTGCAATCTGATGTAATATATTTAGACTTCTCCAAAGCATTTGACAAGTTAAATCATGACTTGTTAATTAATAAACTTTCAAATATCGGATTCTCGGATTCCCTATTACGGCTCTTTACATGTTACCTTTCAAATCGCACACAATACGTGGCTATAAATGGTTTTCAATCAAAGAACTGTATAGCATGTTCGGGGGTACCGCAGGGTTGCGTTTTAGGATCCTTGCTGTTTAACATTTTTATTAACGACATTGGTGATTCTCTGGATATTGGTTATTTACTCTACGCTGATGACATCAAAGTGTTCGCTAACATTAAGTCTATGGAGGACTGCTTAAAAATCCAACAAAATTTACAGCATATTGTTGACTGGTGCCAGGGAAATTGTCTACAGCTAAATATTGGAAAATGCAAGGTTATGTCGTTTACTACAAAGTTAGAACCGATTATTTTTAACTATAACTGCAATGGTGAAATTGTAGGCTGATCCAAGGAGTTCTGTGATCTGGGAGTTACATTCGATCAAAAATTATCATTTACCTCACATTACAGCGCTATTAGGTCAGATTCTTCTAAAATGTTAGGGTTTATAGTTCGTACTACTAAAGAATTTAGCCAAATGGAAGCCATAAAGCTGCTGTACTATAGTTATGTCCGATCCAAACTTGAATATGCGGCAGTTGTATGGTCTCCTGGATATAATATACATGTGTCTGGTATTGAAAGTATACAGCGAAAATTTGTAAAATATCTAAGCTTTAAACAAGACGATCGCTATCCCGCTCAAGGATGTCCATCAAGAAGAGCTTTTAGATAAATTTTCACTGACGAACTTAAAAACCAGACGAGATAACCTGCAAATGATATTTTTGTATAAGCTATTAAATAATAAGATAAACTGCCCCTGTTTACTTTCTAAAATAAATTTCAACGTGCCTTGTTTAAGTTCACGCACAAGCAGTGCTTTTTTACTTGCCGACTCCTCGTACAAACATCTTAAAATTTTCGCCTATTTATACAATGTGCGATAACTTTAACAAAAAAACTAATTTGGATCTTTTTTCTGATAGTTTAGAATTATATAAGAAAAATTTACGACGCTAAACCGTTTTTCTAATTTAAATCTTATTCAAATATCAGAATTTAGAAAATAATTACTGTTATTATTAGTTATAAGCTTCTTTTTATGTGTAAAATGTAATTTTTTAGTAGGCTTGAATATGTAGTTTTTCACTGTCTTGTAATTGGGATATTCCTGTAAGACAGTTAAGTGTAAATAAATAAACCAAACTCAACCAATAATTAATTCATTCTTGACCCTTGACCTAGCCACTCTTCAATGCTAAGTGATCCCAAGAATAGTTGGCTAGAAAGTCGGTTAGCTTTTAACCTATTTCTATCTTGTGTTAAATAATGGCCTGCCTGTGAAAATAACCATTCGGATTGCACCGATGTAGCAACAGATGGTAAATATTTAAATGCTAACTTTGATAAATTGGGATATACACATTGCACATTTTTCCAAAAATGAAGTAGATTCTCTATTGTTTTTACAACAGGATGCTGCAAATAATGTTTAAGTTCCACAGGCAACTCGTCATCAGTTGCAATTGAGGATTTAGAACTTGAGAAACTTTCAGTATCTGCTGAGGTTTTATTTTCAGCACTGATGGTTTCTAAGTTAGTGTCATCTGATTTTTCTGCTTCAATAGTAACTGCTTTTACTGTTGAAGAAATAAATTCCAGACTTGAACTAAAAGCCAGTGGGTTATTAAAATGAATGTTTTTATATCATCTGGGGTCTAGAATAGTTGAGAAAAAAATCAAAAAAAACAAAATCTTTATTTCATACCTGCTTAACAACAGCCATCAATGATGGATGTACCGGGTGGCCAACTAAAAATGGACGCCGGCCATAACTCGCTAACCGTTAATCATATAACTTGGGGGAAAAAAATTATTAGCTAAATCGACTAAGAGAAATCGCTGGAAAATATTTTGAAGTTCCGCATATGGCCGCTAGGGGGCGCAACTGTTATGGTCAATCAGAAAAAGGGCTGTTTCTTAAAAAATATTCATGTAAAGGTATATTATAAATACTGCCATCGTAAAGAGTAGAAAAATTGTGATTTTTTTGTTAAGGATATTTTGCTCTATCTCGTAAAATGTAGTGGTGGGGGAAGGTCAAACATGTTTTTATTTAAATGTTAATAACTCCGTTATAAGTCAACGGAATTGAACAAACTAGGTCTCGTTTAAAAGAGCCCATCTTAACTAATAATCTGATGTAAAAAAAAAATCCGATTTGATTTCGCCGTGGTAACTAGAGGGCGCTGATTGACATCACAACAATTATTACGCATTATTTTGAAAATTTTAAATAGCACGCTATATCTCTTTTAACACAATTTAATAGAGGAGGGAATTCTCAATAAGTCAGAGTGCAAATTTCAGCTTCCTAACTTTTTTCAAACCGGAAATATAAATAAAACAAATATTAGGACGCTGGGTACGCAACATCTCCCTAATCTGTATGGACATAGCCTACATCACAATAATTCAGTAATAATACCACAGATAATATTCAACGCAAATCGCTAAAAGTTATACTAATGTTCTGAAATAACCACCAGGTGGCGCAGTAGGAGTCAATAAGTGCAATATTAAATTTTCATTATAATTGGAAATGAAAGCCATTTAAATGGAACGTGTGAAAGAAACGATAATAAAAATATAATTCAATTAATGCCGCCCTAAATGTTCAAATTGTCGGCCATCGTTTTCGATGCACTTATGCATCCTATCTCGCGTGCATAAAACTGCAGCCTCCAGTTCAGCAACTGAAATAGTATTTATACAGTCTCTTATTCGCTGAATCATATTTTCCCGTGTAGTGGGTCTGGTGGCAAAAACTAAATCTTTCACTCGACCCCATAAATAAAAATCTAAACACGTTAGATCGGGTGACCTAGCTGGCCATGGAAGGGAAGCCGCCTCGCCCTATCCATCGGCCAGGATAGTGGGCATCTAAAAATTCCCGAACGTTGACGGCGAAGTGCGCTGGACAACCATCGTGCTGGTATACCAATCGTTGTCGGACGTTCAGAGGTACGTCCTCCAACAAAATCGGCAATTCCTCCCTTAAAAATCTTAGATATCTCTCACCATTCAATGGATTATCGAAAAAAAAATAGTCCGATAATTCGTCCGCCTAAAATCCCTGCCCAACAATTTACAGACCAACGGCCTTGGTGCTGGACTTCGCGCATCCAATGTGGATTTGTTCTGGACCAATAATGTGTATTGTGAAGATTGACACGTCCATCGCTCTGGAAGGTAGCCTCATCGATCCACAATATTCGCCTCAGAAATTGCCGATCTTCCCTCATTACACCCAAAAGCCAGTGACAATGGTTTAGTCTGTGATCAAAATCTGCAGCAGTCAATTCCTGATGCAGCACTAAGTGATATGGATGTAACCTAAAACAAGATGAAGATATTTAATTGATGTTCCAGGAAATTATTGGTTTTCTAGGCTTAAAGACCTATGTGACATCAGAATCACGTGACTTTTGTTAAAAAATATGTCCAGTTTATATTTGCAATGTCGTTGCTTACCTGTGCTCTTTGAGTATATTTTGAACAGTGGTTCGCGTTACTCCTAGGTCTAGCGCAATAATTCGAGTACTTAGTTGAGGATTAAACTCGATATACGCTAGCACATTAATTACATTCTCTTCGGTGCGTCCTCTGCGTTGTCTGCGGTATACAGGAATATGCACGTTTCCAGTGGTTCGCAAACGTTGGATCACTCGAAGAAAAACCTTTTTACTTGGGTGGCGTCTCTGCGGATATTCCTGCGTATATACTCTTGCAGCAACCGTAGCATTTCTCAAACATTCAAAATAAACACCTATCATGTCGAATAGTTCTTGATTTGTATAAATCATTTTGTTCTTAACACAACGCAACACGAACAATAACAAATCTTGAACAAGAAAAATACGAACTACAACAATAACATGAACAACAGCAACTAGAAAAACTCAAAAAACACGAAAATCTCGGACAAAAACGCGAAATGATAGCAATACTATTAGGAAATTCAAGAACGATAAATAGCAACTAAAAGGCACTGACAAGAAACTATTGTTTATTTTTTGACGTATTACTTTCAATTTTGTTTTCACAGCCTACTATTTTTTTTGCTTGATGTAGCAGAAAATTGCTAAGGAATTATTATTTATCTATGTTTTTAGTTTATTGTTATTCTTGTGCATAAATTGTCGATTTTAAGAAAGACGGAGATTTGCAACGGTCGAATATATTAGGATTTTTCTTATTTATTACCTTATAATATCTAACTTACTGAAAATAGAGTAAACTACAAAAAAATATAGAGAAAAGTAAAATTGCGAGTAAAACTATGCTTATTAACGTCTACTGCGCCACCTGGTGGTTATTTCAGAACATTAGTATAATTTTTAGAGATTTGCGTTGAATATTATCTGTGGTATTATTACTGAATTATTGTGATGTAGGCTGTGTCCATACAGATTAGGGAGATGTTGCGTACCCAGCGCCCTAATATTTGTTTTATTTATATTTCCGGTTTGAAAAAAATTAGGAAGCTGAAATTTGCACTGACTTATTGAGAATTTCCTCCTCTATTAAATTATGTTAAAAGAGATATAGCGTGCTATTTAAAATTTTCAAAATAATGCGTAATAATTGTTGTGATGTCAATCAGCGCCCTCTAGTTACCACGGCGAAATCAAATCGGATTTTTTTATTACATCAGATTATTAGTTAAGATGGGCTCTTTTAAACGAGACCTAGTTTGTTCAATTCCGTTGACTTATAACGGCGTTATTGACATTTAAATAAAAACATGTTTGACCTTCCCCCACCACTACATTTTACGAGATAGAGCAAAATATCCTTAACAAAAAAATCACAATTTTTCTACTCTTTACGATGACAGTATTTATAATATACCTTTACATGAATATTTTTTAAGAAACAGCCCTTTTTCTGATTGACCATAACAGTTGCGCCCCCTAGCGGCCATATGCGGAACTTCAAAATATTTTCCAGCGATTTCTCTTAGTCGATTTAGCTAATAATTTTTTTTCCCCCAAGTTATATGATTAACGGTTAGCGAGTTATGGCCGGCGTCCATTCTTAGTTGGCCACCCCGTACAGGGTTGTCCAACGAAGGGTAAACACCTTTATAATTTCTTTATTTTACAAGATATTGAAAAATGGTAAAAACAAAAGTTGTAGGGATTTTAGAGAGGAATAAGGATAATTTATGATAAAAACAATTGAACATCAAATAAAAAAATTACGCGAAAAAATTATGGTTATTTTGCTTATTTCAAATGGAACACCCTGTATATTATTGCATTTTTGGATTCTCCCGAAAATTCTAAACACTTTTTATATAAGATATTACACCTTTAAACCTAATAGTTTCGGAGCTATGAACAGTTGAAAATCAGTATTTTGGCTAATTTGCATTATTGTAAAACCTATCTAATGAAATAGGTACCATGAGTATACGAAAGTTGGTACTTCAGCTTGTACCATAGTAAGCACCACTATTAATTAAAGTGGCCAAGAGGCCGATTTTTACTTGTTTTTAGCTTAAAAACATATGAATTTAGGAATAACGAAGTGGCAACATATCTGCAATAACTAAACGAGTAGATATTAAATAACGACGGAACAATATTTATTATAAACCAAATCTATAATAACTTAACGAATATGTATTAAATAACGTCGGAACAATATGTATTATAAGCAAAATCTATAATAACTAAACAAATAGGTATCAAAGAACAAGGAAACAAAACTTATGAGAAAAAAATCTAGTTTTCAAAAATGCCTCCTTCAGCGGCTAAGCACATTTGCATGCGTTCTATAAAGTTTTCTTGAGTGTTACGTAACATTTCGTTGTTAACGGCTCTAAAGGCCTCTTGTATTCTCTCCTTCATTTCGTTTGGACCTTCACAAGGCGTAGCATTTACAAAATTGTCGACGAATCCCCATAAAAAGTAATCCAAAGGACTGAGGTCCGGAGACCTAGGGGGCCATAGAATCGGTCCTTCGGCTTCATTATTTACGTACCATGGATTCCTACTATTACCTATCCAATTCGATCCATGACGTTCAGTTAAAAAGTATGTGACATCACGTGTGCCATGCGGTGGGGCCCCATCATGTTGAAACCACATATTGTTTCTAACTTGAATGTTCACATTTTCTAATAAAATCGGCAGTGACTCCCTTAAAAAGTTTAAGTATATGTTACCAGTTAAATTACCCTGGAAAAAATATGGTCCAATAACATAATCGTTTACAATGCCACCCCACACGTTCACGGACCATCTTCCTTGTTTCATAATTTCCCCTCTCCAATTAGGATTTTGTTGACTGTAGTACCTTATATTATGTCGGTTCATAGTACGGTCACTCCTAAACGTAGACTCATCTGTGAATAACACATTTCTAAAAAAGTCAGGGTTTTGGTAAGTTTTCTCTATAGCCCAAGAACAAAAATCTACTCTTTTTTCTATATCTCCAGGTAGTAACTTTTGGTGATATGAAATACGATAGGGATGGACTTTGTGATTTTGTAAAATTCTCTTCACAGATGTGTAAGACATACCAAGTGCTTCGCTCCGAGAATTGGTACTTTGAATTGGATTTTCATAAATGGAAAGCAGAACTCTTAGCTGATTTTCCTCATTGAGAACAGGCTTGTTAACAACGACTCTCTTCTTATAATCCACGTTTCCGGTCTCGCGGAATCTAACTCCTAATTTTTTTAATGTTCCTAAACTTGGTTGTCGTCTATCGGGATATCTGTCCAGATACTCTCGTTTGGACGGTCTTAACTGATAACCATTCCTCGCCAATATATTTAACAAATCTATCATTTCGGCTTTGGAATAACGTGTGACGTTTCTGTTCATCTTTAACAACTAACAACTTCACTAAAATAATATTCTTTAAAAAGTAAACTACCGAAAGTTTGACAAATCTTTGATTAACTTGTTGCCCGGCAACCAAACGACAGTATTTGCACAGGTATCTCGATAGACGATAACCAAGTTTAAACACGTTAAAGAAATTAGGAGTTAGATTCTGCAGCGAGCCCGGTAATGCGGATTATAAGAAGAGAGTTGTTAACAAGCCTTTTTTTAATGAGGAAAGCCACGAGTTTTTTTTTGAAACATATATTTTGTTTATAATAAATATTGTTCCGTCGTTATTTAATATCTACTCGTTCAGTTATTGCAGATATGTTGCCACTTCGTTATTCCTAAATTCATATGTTTTTAAGCTAAAAACAAGTAAAAATCGGCCTCTTGGCCACTTTAATTAATAGTGGTGCTTACTATGGTACAAGCTGAAGTACCAACTTTCGTATACTCATGGTACCTATTTCATTAGATAGGTTTTACAATAATGCAAATTAGCCAAAATACTGATTTTCAACTGTTCATAGCTCCGAAACTATTAGGTTTAAAGGTGTAATATCTTATATAAAAAGTGTTTAGAATTTTCGGGAGAATCCAAAAATGCAATAATATACAGGGTTTTCCATTTAAAATAAGCAAAATAACCATAATTTTTTCGCGTAATTTTTGTATTTGATGTTCAATTATTTTTATCATAAATTATCCTTATTCCTCTCTAAAATCCCTACAACTTTTGTTTTTACCATTTTTCAATATCTTGTAAAATAAAGAAATTATAAAGGTGTTTACCCTTCGTTGGACAACCCTGTACAGGGTGTCCGGATTTGGTTACAAAAGCAGGGTATCTCGCTTATTTTTAAAGATAGAACCTTGCGGTTTTCACGAACCTGAGCTAATTTTTTGTGAAACTCATGAAGCCGTAAACAAAATTTTCATAGCCTTCTTCGTTTATGAGATACAGGGCGAAATAGAAAATTTTGCATTTTGGGACCCCCCTCGTATCTCGGTTATCCTTTAACTTAACGCAAAGGGAAAAATTGCTGCTTATGCAGTTTTTTACGCTGGATCCAGTGGCGTAATCATATTTTTCATTTGAGTTGTTATTTGTTAGATATGACCCAAAGTTGTGTTTTTTAAATGGGAAACCCTGTATATTTGTCCAGAAATGGATTTGTCCTTTTAAAAGCTTTTCAAAAATATATAATAGTATGGGTCTATTTTAATAAACAACAACAAAAATCCTAATTTTTATAATTATCATCCCAAATTTTGCAGTAGGCCATGCAAAACAATGCTGCCTTTTATTCTAAGTCGTTAACAATATCTACATCCTAACAATAAATCAAAATAAATATGTAATTAAATCTATTTAACTGCCAAAAAGTTGTGATTGTTCGAAGGAGTAGAAAGACATGTAGGTGGCGCCCCCTACAAGTAAGAGCAATACCAATGTTAGATTCGAATTTGTCACACCAAAAAACCCCCGTATATCAATTTTCACTCCATTATTTACATTATCTTAGATTTTATTTAAAAAATAGGAAAATTAAATAAAAACTTTAACACCCTGTATCTCGAGAACTAAGGCCTTGCGGACACTTATTTATATAGACTTTTATGTTAATTTTTTGGTCCTGAATATGTACCTGAAGTATTGACATTTCCTCATGAATCACCCTGTATACATTTTGTCAAATTCCCCACAGTTTAGAATGGTATACACCTGATTATTAACAAATTTCGTTTTATTATTTTGAATATTGAATGAAATCTTGACAATATGAAACCTGCTTTTGAGAGACGCTAGAGTCCCTAGAAACTGATTTTTTTTAAGTATCTTTCAAACATTTTTGAAAAGTTGTCAATATGAATAATCGCTTTGGGCTAGTTCAAGAAGAGGAAATTGATGAAAATATAATTGGAAGCGAACCAAGGAATCGCCGTTAAATCCAAGAAGAGCATCTGGAGACAGTTTATGTCAAAAAAAAACTATACGTTTGACCAAGATACTCCAGTATCCCAACTAGCAATGATTTTGAAAAGCTGTGCCTACAATATGTGAAAAATGAACGAGGAGGAATATAAAGAAGGCACGGTAAAAATTATTTGGAATGTGACGGCGAAATTATTGATGGAAAGGTATTTCAATGAATACAAAATTAAAATAAATCCCTTCGAGCAGATCGAATTCAAATCAGCCCGAGACGCAAAAAATGCCAAAAGGAGACATTTGCAAGGTATTGAATGCAAACGCAGAAAATCGGCCGTTTTTTTAACATACACTGAATTAAAAAATCTAATCGAAGCTTGTGATGAATCAACTCCAGAGGGTTTACAAAAGAAGTGTTTTTTCTGTTGTCCTATGAATTAACCTGGATAGGAGGAGAAGGTGCAAGAGCCGAAACAACTTTTTTCAAAGAAGAAACTGACAACTTCGGAGGAAAAACAGGTAGAATTCAATACAACCCTGTTTTTTTTTAAACATGTCAAGGTAGTGGCCGAAAACTCGCCGATTCGAAGTGGTTGGTGAGAAACGAGGGAAGTCCCAGCTTTTGCCCAGTAAGAATTTATAGACAATTACAAGATAAAAGGAAAAGTATCTCCAACACTCGACTATTTTTGACGCCAAACCCCCATTGGAAAATTTCCGGAAAATGGTTCAAAAACAGCCCAGTAGGAGAAAACGAGATTTCAATTTGGACAAAAAAACAAGCACAGAAATCAGGCCTCAATACTACAAAAAAATTTACCAACCATTCCCTCAGAGCTACTGCCGTGTCCAAGCTGGCCAAAAGCGGAGTGTCAGAGCAAAACTTAATAAAAATTACAGGTCATTCGAATGCGAAATCCCTATCAAGTTATTTTTAAATGGATCCAGATCACCATACAAAATTATTGAAAAAATGAGGGAACCTGGAAAAGAACCACCTCAACGGCACGTGCATCCAACCCCTTTAGCAGCATCACCCTGCACAAGTACAAGTAGTGGTCTGACGGCATCTTCTACGTCGTCGCAAAACAACAATGTGGTTAATAATTATCAGAACTGTACCTTTTATTATACAATCAATAATTGAAATTGAATATTTAGATTTTTATTAGTGTATTATTATTCAATTTGTGTTCAATTTGTTACAAAATTCAAATTTCTGAACTTGAAATAGGTATGTATTTAATATTCAGTTAATAAAGCTTAGTTTCCCTGTATTTGATTCGTGGAATATTCCTCCTAAATACCATTCGTGCTTAAAAATTAACCAGATAATTTTCCACTCATGCGTGTTTTCTCTACAAAAAACACGCATTCGTGAAAAATTATCGGAAATTTTTAAGCACTCGTGGTATTATCCCCGAATGTACTTACTTAAAAAATTATCGGTTTGCAGTGCTATTCTAATATCTAAACCTTTTAGAAAATTACCTGTTTTAGAGCTAGAATTACCTATATATTATATAACTTTGTATACAGTTGTTTTTTTCACTGATATTAGGATAAATCATATTTATAAGATACAGGGGGAATATCCGTATAAAAATTGGAATATATCTATTGAGGTTCCAAAAATCGGTCATACATAAAATCTTGTATATACCATGGGTATAAAAAGCAATTACAGCCTTCAATATGGTACAATATTAATACTGCGGGTCATAATTGCCTTCATTATGCCCTTGTTGCTTAAATAACGATTATGTATCGTTTATTTTTTAGTGTTCTTTAAAATTTAAAGGGAATAATATAGAATCACAAGAATTGCTAGAAGATATCATAAAGCAAGTTGCTATTGATGCCACCTTGGACGCCATGAAGAGAGAAATTGGCTCGTCAGAAATGGACCAAAGTGACGATAACGATCTGAAAGTACTGTCTTCAAAAATATTGAAGATTAAGAATCAAATAGTAAGTTTTTACAAATATATAGTTAACCGAATTTTTGGAGTGTTTAAAACCCTTAATATTTCTTCCATATGTCCTAATGACAATATATATTTTTAATCTTGAAAATAACACATCATTGCATCAAAATAAGATGTAAACTGTTTGAACTTTAAATACGAGCCTTAAACACTGTAAAAATTCATTAATTTTAGGCAACAAAAATGCAGCTAATCCAACTGACCATCGAAGAACTGTATAGTACTCAAAAAGATATAGCATCCACTAGAGATTCAATTTTAAGCTTCATTTGGCACCTTAGGACATTCCAAGTGGACACCAGTTGGATGAATCCTTTACTAGAGGACACTTGGTTGGAGGAAATGCGTGTGTTCGAAAAATATCCATTGGAGTATCAAAGAAGATGTGTCTATACGTAGGTCTTTCATATCAGTCCGTAGAATAGTAAACCAAGAAAATAATACAAAAATCATTTATGGCGGTTTATAAGTTGAATCGTTGATTTAAAAAACTGCCTAAGTTCATTTTTTTATCATATATAAGCGCCAAAAGACCCTAAATTCAATATTCGAAATGCACAAGGTAAAATGTTAACAGAAAAACATCTAGTTAATGTAATTAAAAAATTTATTTATTTTTTTTACGGAACATATAATGTAGTTTGGGCTTGATATGCTCTTGAAAATGATTTTAGAAAAACATTTGTATCTTCTCCGTAAATAATAATGTAATGTACTTGCCACATGTGATAATATTTTTCCTAAGAGTGCACCATATTGCATATTGATTTAATATCCCTGTTGATTATAGGCCTTTTTCATTCGATGAATGTTACTATGATTTTAGGATGGCAAATTATTATGCCATAAATGATCGTCTAGTCTCTGTTGATTGGGACTTTCTTTTTCAGAGTGTGGATGTATGCATGGGGGCTAATAGATTTCAATATGTTTTACAGAAGTGTCTGTACCTAAAAACGTTATAGATACTCACCATTTCCGAAATGGTTTAGTCCAATTTTGAAAGATTTTATCTGTAGGAAAAAGGCTACTCACAGGAGGTATATGTCGACTAGAGCACTTTATGATTACCTAGAATTTTCGAGTCTTAGATCAGCCTGCAAAATTGAATACGAGAGGTGTCATGCAGATCATATTCAGAGGCTTCGACTCTCGAAATTTTTGGAGGTATGTGGGTCATAAAAACAATTCGGGAAACTACCCTAACACAATGTTCCTTGATGGAGAATTGGCAGAATGTGGTCAAGAGATTACTGATCTATTTGCAATTTTTTTTTTGTAGGATTTATGGAAGCGAAGTTTTATTATTCCTGTTTTCAAAAGTGGCAACCCAGAGGATATCAAAAATTACAGGGGAATATGTAACCAATGTGCTATTGCTAAGTTATTTGATAGTTTGGTGTTCGATCAACTCTCTTGGAAGTGTAGGGACTTGATTGGTGATGGTCAGTCTGGATTCACTAATGGCAGATCCACCACAAGTAATTTGGTAAAGTACAAGGTTCAATTATTGGAGGCGCTGGAGAGGGGATCCCAAGTTGATGCCATTTACACCGACTTCTCCAAGGCCTTTGACCGGGTCAGTTTTGATCTATTATTGGCAAAGCTGGGCGCTATGGGCTTTCATCCCCATCTGGTGGCATGGTTGAGGAGTTTTCTGACTGGAAGGATGCAAAGTGTAAAAATTAACAACTTTATCTCCAAATCAATTCTCGGGTGTTCCCCAGGGATCCGACTGTGCCCCCCTACTGTTCAATCTGTTTCAATGATATAATGAAAGTTATCAATTTTTCATCAGTGAGTATGTTCGCAGATGACTTGAAGTTGTACAGACCGATTGATCAGTTGGAAGATTCAGCGGCCCTACAAAAAGACCTAGATGCTTTGTTGTTGAATGGACAATAATTAATAATTTATCGCTCAATGTTAGTAAATGCTGTTACATAACTTTCCGGAAGGGTTCTAAAAGCTTTGAATCCACATACATCATTAATGGTGACCATCTCAAGTATGTTGATATTGTGAAGGATTTAGATGTTTGGTTTGATGAACAGATAAGCTTCAACGAGCATATTATAAGAACTTTTCTTAAAGGTCAAAAAATGTTGGGTTTTGTATATAGAAATAGCATGAATCTGTTTGTGGGTGTGATTAGGACTCTATATACTTCATTGGTTAGATCTTGCCTTGAGTACTCTACAGTGGTATGGTCTCCTCAATGTTGCGTTATGTAGGATTCAAAATTGGTGTAAGCTTTAATGATTATCATCAATCAGATATGCTGCAAAGCATGGGTCTGATTGCTCTTGAGAAGCGACGCTTGATGTTCGATTTGTGCTTTATCTTCAAACTCGTTAATGGTCTGATTGATTGTCCCCAACTTTTGAGCGTTTGAGGAACTTCGATCTCTTTAAGATTCCATTTCATGCTACCATTTATGGTAAACATTCTCCCATTGATAGGAGTCTTCAGTTACTCAATGAGTATGGTGAGTATCTCCATCCATTTGGGTGCACACTAGTTGGTTTTAAAAATAGAGTTTTAAATGTGATTTTGTTATTTTAAATAATATTCCGTTTTTGTATTGCTCCTGCCTTCCATAGCATATTATAGATATGAATAGTTATTACAAACTGGGGTATCCCGTAAATTTAATAAAATAAAAAAGATATGGTTGTGTCAGCCGATACTCGGCAGAACCCACAATAATATTATATAACAGAGTCCTTAGCAACCTGAAAAACCTGGAGAAAAGTCAGGTAATTCAGAAATGCGACTAAGAATCAGGCAAAAGTCAGGTTATTTACAAAAAATAATAGAAAATTAGGGGATTTTATACTAAACCTGGAAAAATAATAAAATTAATCAGCGTTGCTTGATTGTATTTACTCGGACGACTAGAAAATCGGCTGACTTTCTAGTGGGAGCATATTATGTTTTAAAAGATTCATCTGCCAGGCGAGCTAGTTTTATGGCTGTTACAAATTGTGTGAAAGGGCTTTGTACATTTTATCTCCCCCTCCCATTAAAGTGTGGATGGAAGATAAAGCCACTAAGCTTCCATCAAATTTTTCAGTTACTAAGACGAAAAAAGGCTTTAGAAGATACGTTTTTAAGACCAAAACTCACATTTTTTTTCAAACATTGCCGCCATTTTAGAACCATATAAAAACAATCAGAGCGATAAACCTATAGTTTCTTTTTTGTATGAAGATCTATTACAAATACTAACCTAATTAATCATAAAAATCTTAAAACCACAAGTTATGGATAAAGGTTTCCAACAAATTTTAAAATTAAATTTTGATAATAAAGATATTCTTTTACCAACTAATAAGACTGATGTTGATTTTGCCACTAAAAAAGCATTAAAAGACCTAAATGTTCCTGAAAAGAACAAACTTATTTTTTTGTCGGAATGTCAGACATTTTTACACAGTTAATAGAACGTTGTTGTTTTAAATATAAGTTTGATCAAAATACAAGAGTTTTAACCACACTACACCACAACTTTTTACGTTCTGGACGCGCGTTTCGCTAACCAAATTAGCATCATCAGCAGATGATATAAACTAAAGTAACTTATCCTAACCGAGACTATTTATAGGTAAATGTGGTCACACTTGGTTGCACCCGACGGCACCATTGTCAAGTAAACAATAGAGGGGAATATAGGGAATAGGCTATTTCTATAATCTCAAATGCATCCAATAATCTATTATTAGATACATTTTTAATTAACTTAAGATTATTTATTCCTATTTGGTGATTGTTTTCCAAAGCATGTTGGGCAACGCTTGGCTTTTCTGTTCTTCCGTATCTTAAATGTGCCATGTGTTCTTAAAAACGAATGTTTGTGAAGCTCTTAGTTTACCCAACATATTTTAGATCACAGTCGTTACAGCTAATTTCATAGATGCCACTCCTCCCTTCAAGTCGACTTTGTCTTTAGGGTTTCCAAGGAGATTTTTCATACTGTTCTCCATTTTGTAGGATACTCTAAAACCTTCGTTTTTAAATACTTTTTCTAGACCTCTCGTGTATCTGGGATCATATGGGATTACTATGAATTTATTGGGAGGCTCAGGTGCTTGAAGAGTAGTGGCATCTTTTAATATTTTCTTATGCTTATGTCTATTTACTAATTTATGTACAAAATTATCATTATATCCATTACTTTTAGCTATATTTTTAATCCGATTCATTTCACTGTTAAAACGTTCTTCACTTAATGGAAAATTGATTAACCTGTGAGTTAAGAAATGAAATGCTGCCATTTTGTGTTGACGGCAATGAAATGAGTTGGATGTTATATACCTATCAGTATTAGTAAATTTTCTATAAATATCCAATTTTAATTTATCGTTATTTCTAATAACTAACGTGTCGAGAAAAGGTAATTGCCCATTGTTCTCCTTTTCGTACGTAAGATTAATGGATGGATATTTATTATCTAATGTCCCTAAGAAAGTGTCAAAATTTTCTGTTTTAGTATCAAAAATAGTAAATATATCGTCTACGTATCTATACCACACTCTGGGAAATACTTGAGTTCTTTTTTGAATTGGGTTTCTAATCTACCATAAACAAATTTGCAAGCAACAGAGATAAGCAATTGCCCATCACAGTTCACCCAAGTTGTTTATAATATTTATTGTTGACCTGAAAAAACTTTTGATTCATACATAATTTTGTGAGAAGCAAATATTCATCAGTAGTTTCTTTCTTCCACTTATTGAATTCAATTAGTTCTTTTAGGTACTATAAAGCTAGTGGTGTTAGTACACTGGGAAACAATGAGCTTACATCAAAAGATATTAAAATTTCACCTTCTAAGTGAACATTCTTAATTTTATCTTAGAGTTCTAACGAGTTAGTAACCTCAAAGTTATGGTACATGATATTTAATTTGCTGAATTTTTCTACTAACCATTTTGAAATATTGTACGTTAGTGATCCAACAGCTGAAACTATAGGTCTCATGGACTTCCCAGGTTTATGGATTTTGGGAAGGCAATACAGTTTAGATAACTGTGTGTTAGTTTGAATTTTAGTTTATCAAACACAAGGTTTTTACACTGTTTTTAGGTACTTTTTACTTCTGTTATCATTTTTGATAACAGGTTTTTCTTAATCAAATCGTAAGGACCAGTTTGAATCAAATTGTCTACTCTTTCAAAATAATCTGTTTTGTCTAGTATAACAACCGTATTTCCTTTGTCAGCTTGTAAATAAAAACATTTTTTTTCCTGGATAACTTCAGTATTTTTACGAGAAACATATTTTGACTTGTTGATAACAACGTTTTTTTGAGATTTGATTTCTGCAAGCCTCTCTAATGAATCCCTTAGTTGACTCTGGCACATATTGGATAGAACTTTCGATATTCGCTATAATATTTTTTACTGGAGGCTCTGCAAAATTCAAACCTTTATTTTTTATTTATTATGGAAAGAAAGGTTTTCTACAATGTTCTCGACTTCCGGAGAAATTTGTTTTTGTGGTTTCAACTTTCTCATAATATAATATATAAATATAAGTTTATTAAATATGTAACATGCTTAAAACCAAACATCATGCTTGTTCAAGGAGTTTCACATATAAGAGCCCAAAATATGTTAATGTATTTGTAAGAAAAAGAAATAATTTCCGCAGAAATTGCAGAAAAAAGTGGTTAAGGGTATAGCCAGCATTTAATAAATACCGAATTTATAAATTTTTGCAAAACATATAATCAGACTACTCGATTGGATATATTTTTCTACAATTTTTTGGGACAAAATGACTACTTTAAAAATTGTGGCATGTTATTAAGTTAATTTTGATCCTTTCTCATGGAAACGCCATCCTTGAGTCGGGGCTTTCCATAAATTAAAATATGTTTGGTGTGTCAGAAATTGACTTGGCAGGGAATGAGTAATTTACACAAAAGTCAGTAAAACGAAGTTTTATTTAAATATCAAAATAATAGAGGTACAATCTTAACCGAGAAAAAGCTTAATAACGACTAAATACTAAAATCCCTTACACATAGACTTCGACTGTCTGTGTCTCTTTCAGCAAGCAATAAATCATTAAGATTATAAGTTATTTGGCGGCTGAAATATGAGAACGCGCCACACACTGTTTATTTATTACCTACTTCAGGGAAGTATATGTCTAGCATAAGCAATCTTATTATTGAATAAACAACATTCTCCCTCAATATTAAAATTGCTTGCCAAAAAAAACAATCAAAAAAAAAATTAACATGCTTTAAACAGAAACAAAATATCTTAAACTTAATACCTTTAGAAATATAGCCACAGACAAACTATTTTAAGTTTAGCTTATCACATATGAATTTATGTTTTTTGCAACCCAGTGATTTTGTCAACATATCTGCGACCATTTCTTCTGTCGGCATGTATGAAAGCTTAATATCATTTTCTTTTATTTTTTCGCGAATAAAATGATATTTGACATGAATATGTTTAGTGCGCTTATGAAAAATTTGATTTTCTGACAACTTAATCGCACTTTGATTATCATTGAAGATGGTTATCGGTATATCGATTTTTAGAAAATTACAAGAATTATTTCCGCTAAATATTTCTTCACATAGCGATTTTAAATACAAAGATTCTTTTGTAGCTTCACAAATACCGATATATTCAGCTTCAGTGGAACTTAAAGCTATGGTTTTTTGCTTTTGACATTCCCATGATATTGAGCCTTCCGCTAACATAAAAATATAGCCATAGTATGATTTCCTATCAAGGTCATTGTTGGCCCAATCCGCATCTACAAAACCAGTTATAGGCTTACATGATTTTTTAAAAGTAATTCCTACATCTTTTGTTCCCTTTAAATACTTAAGTACTCTTTTAGCACTAACCCAGTGATCTTTAGTATGAACATTATTAAACTGGCTTAAAAAAGAAACAGAAAAAGATATATCTGGTCTTGTGCAAACCGCAAGATACATAATAGATCCTATTAATTGCTGATACGGTACGTCAACAAATTCTCCCGCAACTGAAACTTTTTGATTTTGCTCTAATGGAGTGCCTACGGCATTGCAGTTTGACATTTCAAACCTATCAAGAATTTTTTCAATGTATTGTTCCTGACTAATTTTTAATTCGCCATTTGAACGATTTCTTTCAACTTTTATGCCAAGAATGTTTGATATTGGCCCAAGGTCTTTAATATAAAAATGTTTATTTAACTCAATTTTTAAACTTTTTGCCTCATGGTGGTTATTATAGAAAACAAAAAAATCATCAACGTAAAGCGCTATAATTATAATGGAACTCGCTAAAGTTTTAAAGAAAATACATAGTTCTATTTTTGATTGAACAAAACCTAAATCTGATAAAACTTTATAGGCTTTTTGATACCACAATTTAGCTGATTGTTTGAGACCATAAATAGCCTTTTTTAATCGACATACTTTGTTTTCTGACCCCAATTCTATAAACCCCTCTGGTTGGCTCATATAGATTTCTTCGTCAAGGTCACCATTTAAAAATGCTGTTTCAACATCTAAATGATCAGCCTCTAAATTTAATTCAGCTGTCATTGCTAGTAACAACCTTAAATTACTAAATCTAATAACAGGCGAAAAAGTTTCTGAGTAATCAACCCCATATTTCTGAGTATATCCCTTTGCTACAAGTCTAGCTTTATACGTAACTATATCCCCATTATGATCCCTTTTGATCTTAAAAACCCACTTATTTTTAACAATATTTCTATTGCTAGGTTTATCGACCAATTCCCAAGCATTGTTTGTCTTAAAAGCTTGAAGTTCGTTTTTTATCGCATTACTCCATTCTACGTGTCTCGCGCTTGACAATGCTTCGGAAATGGTTAATGGTTCTAAATTTTCTGATACAGTTAACATAGCAAAGTCTGGATCAAAGTCAATAAAATCACCATACCTGTCTGGTTTTCTTTTTAGGATACCTGGATTCAACTCTTTCACATTCACTTTCACTCAATGCCTCATTTTCACTTTCGCTAACTGACACTTCACTGATGTTTTCTTCTGGAAGATGAGGAGTCTCAGCCGGAGTATCTTTTAAGCCTTGATCATCGTCTTCACTTTCTTCTACTATTTTTACAGGAAGAACATCTGGTGGTGTAGTAGGAACAACGGGCATTTTCGATGAGTCGTCGGAAAGTTTGTCTTCTAGAAATACAACATCCCTGGCTATTTTTAGACTATAGTTACTTGGGTCTAAAAGCCTGTATCCAACACTTGTTTCTGAGTATCCGACAAAAATATATTCTTTGCTTTTGTCGTCGAGCTTTTTACGCTTACCATCTGGTATGTGAACATAAGCACGGCATCCAAAGATCCTTAGGTGTTTAAGGTCTACCTTTTTACCAGTCCATTTTTCTTCTGGTGTTTCACCACGTATTTTCTTCGTTGGTGAACGGTTCTCACTATTTGAGTCAATAAGCATTGAACGTGTCTTTTCCAGTATGGTTCGATTATAACGTTCAGCTACACCATTCTGTTGTGGAGTATATGGTATTGTCAGCTCGTGCTTTATTCCACGATCTTTGAGAAATTTCCCTAAACGCTCATTACAGTATTCTCCTCCATTATCAGTCCTTAGAACTTTTATTTTCCGTTCTGTTTGAGTTTCTACCATGGAGCAGAATACTTTAAAAATTTCTGAAACCTCACTTTTATGTTCTAGAAAATAACAAAACACTTTTCTAGTACAGTCATCAATCAGGGTAAACATATATTTTTTGCCACCCCATGATTCCACCTCCATAGGTCCTACAAGGTCAGAGTGGATCAAGTCGAGTTTATTTTGTGCGACTTGTTTGTCCTTTTTATAGGGAAATGGTTTTCTGGCTTGTTTGCCTTTTATACAACTCTCACAATAGTCTGGATTTTTATTTTCGCTATAGGACATACCAGTAGCCAATCCATTTTTCAGCAGCGCCATACTATAATGATTAAGGTGACCTAGGCGTTTATGCCATAGCATTTGAGAATCCAAAGGTTTTACTACATTCGCACATACTGTCATGACATCTAGTTTATACAAGCCATTTACATTCGCCGCAGTAGCTACAGGTTCTCCCTTAATACTACAGTTACCTTCATCGATTATACTGCATCCTGCTGAGTCAAAATGTACACAGTGTCCTTTTGAAACAATTTCATTCACTGACAACAAGTTCACTGACAAATTTGGAACATATTTAATTTTCGAAATGTTCTTTTCAGTCCTGTTGTGTTTCAGTTTTACAACACTGTTTCCAGTTCCACTAACCGAGAGTTTTGAATTATTTGCCACAAGCACTTCCTGCCCCGAGTCTTCATCCGTAAGGTCAAATAAAAGCTCTCTGTTTCCAGTCATATGGGAGGAGGCACCGCTATCAACGTACCAAGCTGTTTCGCGTACATTGTTTACACTTAAAGCTGCCCCAAACAGAGCTTTTCTTCCACCTTGGTTATTTTTATTTTTATTAACCGTTTCGGAGTCGTTTGAAGTATTCTTTTTTTGAGGGCATTGATTTTTGTAATGGCCTTTCTGCTTACAGCCCCAGCACCATGGAGATTTATTAAATTTCTTTGTGGCCAATGCACAGTCTCTAGTATGTTTGTTATTCTGCCATTTTTTGTCCTGCAGTAATTTAGTTTTTACGAAGTCTGACGTTATGTCCACACCTGAGCTTTCAAGTGCCATAACCATAGGCTCATAGTCTTCTGTGAGTCCCTGCAGCATAATGACACCTAAAAACTCATCATCTACTGGTTTTCCCATAGACGACAGCTTTTGAGACAGAGCCATGACTTCATTAACATACCCCTCCATTGTGCTAAAATTTTCCAATTTTATGGAGCACAGATTTCTTAGCAGACCTAGTCGCCGATGAAGTCCTTTATCTTCATATGCGTTTTCTAAAGCCGTCCACGCATCGCTGGCTGTTTTCGCTTGCATCACATGAGGATACGTCGACTTGTCTAGAGAAGAATTATTTTTGAAAGTGCTTTCTCTTCACGACGAGCTCTTGCGTTGGCGTCCAGCGAAGTATCCATCTCTCCACTTATACAGCTCCAAAGTCCGTCTAACTTTAACAACGCACTTATCTGGAACTTCCAGTCACTATAGTTTTCACGACCCTTAAGTTTTTCTACACTCATTCCGATATTACTCTCGTTTACCGCCATTTTATTTTTTTTAAACGACGACGAAACAAATAAAAAATCGCGTATACTACCGGACTATCGCGTTATCAAATTACTCTTACGAGATCTGGGCCCATAACCTGTCAGAAATTGACTTGGCAGGGAATGAGTAATTTACACAAAAGTCAGTAAAACGAAGTTTTATTTAAATATCAAAATAATAGAGGTACAATCTTAACCGAGAAAAAGCTTAATAACGACTAAATACTAAAATCCCTTACACATAGACTTCGACTGTCTGTGTCTCTTTCAGCAAGCAATAAATCATTAAGATTATAAGTTATTTGGCGGCTGAAATATGAGAACGCGCCACACACTGTTTATTTATTACCTACTTCAGGGAAGTATATGTCTAGCATAAGCAATCTTATTATTGAATAAACAACATGGTGGTGCATTAAATGTTAATATTTCCGACAAAATGAGGGTATGTGTTCAAAATACTTACAAAACTTATCAATATGCACTTGACGACCAAAATCGCCGAAAAGGGAAAGAAAAGGAAAAGGATCTCGAAAAGAAACTTTATCTTTTAGATAATAAAAAGAAAAAACTAGAAAAGGAAGCAGCATCCATGGAACTGGAAATATCGGAAGTGAGACGAGAAATTTAAAATACTTGTTTTCTATTTTTTCTATAATACTTTTAAACTTAATTTTTAATAATGACATGTCGCAAGTATATATTAATTTTTGGTTTGTAAATGCTTTGTATAACTCATTTTTTTAAGTAACCCGGCTTACTCTATTATTATAGTATTTTCTTTAATATTTTATATTTCGTTTACTTCAAATTTGGACAAAAATCAACGAATCAACCTGTAATATTTTGGTATGAATACAAGATAGCCAAACAAAATGGCGCCCTGTTAAAATATTTTAAAAATCAGTCAGATTAACTACTTATTAGATTAATTTTAAATTTTGGGCATCCAATAAGTGTGATAATGTAGAGATAAGCTTTTAAAAAAAATTGTGGTACTAATTCAAGACGGAGAAACATAATGGCGACAAAATAAAATGCCTAAAAATTCAATGTAAACAATATTTTTATTCAATTGACTTAATATGCAGTAAGATTGAATGTAATACATAATTAATTAACTGGAACGAATTCAAAATGAGGATACAAAATGGCCGTCTTAAAAAATCTGTGTAAAAAAAAATTCAATTTATTTTAAATTGGCATTGGTTTAAATTGGCAAATGTTTAATAAGACATTATGTTAAATGACTATGTGCAAAACTAAATTGGGTTATATTTTACTAATCCTAATGAAAGGAAAGAATCGTAACGGGAGAAGTTCCGGGTAAAGGAAATTTTTCAATTTTTTAACTTGTGTAAAATCATTGTTTTGATTATTTGGTACAAATAAATACTCTACTCTAAGATAGGGTTTCGAGATTTATACAAACTCTTAAACAAGTATTTTTTTTATAGGACCAATCCATTTTGATCTCTATAATTACATTGCAGAAATACAGCTTCATTGAATTTTCTTTTTCGCCAGTGCTGGTATTTGCAAATAATTCTAGCCCCAGCTGCTTATTCTCAGGCAAAAAAATGGAGCATATTCAGCTTATCAACACCCTATCTTGATTTTTTTAATAATGTCATTTGTAATTTTAGAGATCCAAAAATAATGTACAGAGACTTGTGTGTAGACAACTATCCCCAAGACGTGGAAATGGATCAGGACGACGTGAAAATGATTACCGAAATTTTGGAAAGTCCCTTTGACCTACCAGAGACTATTCTGTTAAATATCATCAAAGCCAAAATGAAGATGGATGTTTTGAAATCTATTAGGAATAGAAATCCACAAAATTCATTAGGCAGAATGCAACATATAAAAAAATGTAAGTATATTTTGCAACGTGTAAAAGACATTTATACATTATAAAATAATATGCAAACTTTCAACTGAAACAGTTAAAAAATACATACAAGAACAAAAATACATACTTATTCAGTAAAATCTATTTCAGAAATGTATAGAATAAATAAAATGGGGAATACTGTCCAGTTTGGCTGAATTTCAGGGTCGACCATAGGCGTAGGTAAACTTTGTTTATCGAAATAGTTAAGATCTTGTCTCCTTTTGCCCTGCCCTTTTGCATACTTAGTGACAGTGAGGTTTTATTACTTTATAGATTACTTATTACCCAATGAGAGAATTCGAAAATCGTAACAAAAAAACAATTGAATGAGAAACAAGAAAAGACTTACGTCAAGGATGTTGCGTTTTTTTAAGTGGAACATCCTATACATTATTACATTTTTGGATTCTATGACCAATTATAATTGTTTTTATAAGGGTACTCTATGTCTATCTTCAACTGTTTTTGATTATTGATGTTGAAAATTGACATGTTTATTTCTTTGAGCCAACAAAACACCTGAACAGTTAGACCTAGAGCATACATGAAGTTAAAAAATTAATAAAAAAAACATCACTTCTATTAAATTAGTCAATTAAAAAAAAAAAGTTTGTAAGTGCTTTTTGCTAAGGTCTGAATTTAATAAAATTCTGTAAAATATGTTCATGAATAATATATCGATAAGTGTCTTTTTAGATTCATTTGAAGAGTTACTGCGTCAAGAAAGTTACCTCGAATTCGCAATAGATCAACTTAAATCGTTAATGTTTTCTTCAAATGCCAGTAAGACGCTCTCCATAGGGCAAACTGTAAAGCAGGCCATGGATATTTGGGCCAGCATGCCCATGAAAGAGTTCATATCTGACAAAAGACTAGTCGACGGGCACAATTACCAGTTTTATCAAAATAAGCTGAATCGGTTTTTGTAGTACCACTTTAAAGGGGTAGTGCTTAGTTGTAAGATTTTTTGTAAATTTCATAAATATATTTTTATAAAGTTTATCAAGTGTGTTTAATTTTAGCCCTATATTTATCATTGCATCATATTTCTAAGTTGAACTAATGAAACCACGTTTTTATATATATATATATATATATATATATATATATATATATATATATATATACATACATACATACGTACATATATGTATACAGTATTCATTACAATACAAGCATTTACCAGTATAAAATATATACCAGTTATAAAGAATAAACTTTTGTAATTTAGTTCAATGATTTTGAGCAGTTGTTTCTAGTATTTTTAGTATATTATTTTTCATTCAAATGATTGTCTACTTGTTTACTTCTGTTCATTGTCTAGACTGTAGAGGACGCCACTGATTTAAATCGTCGCGGAAAACAAATGTACAGACAATGCTATCTATAAAATGGATGTATGTTTACAATATTTTCGTATATATATATAGAGCTACCCATACATCATTACAGTGAAAGTCACTATAACTGACCCGGGTCTTAAAAGAACTATTCGTATGTTTTCTCAACTATACATTTTTTTTCAAATCTCTCATTGCTTAAAAGCAATTTCCGAATATGTATACGTAATCGTAGGATTATTTCGAATATTAATTTCATCCATTTGATGTCTTCGGATTGTAAGCATAAGTCTGATGTCAAAACTTAGTACAAATTAGAATTACTTGTCAAAAACCAATGTTGCCAATAAACCAAGCTCTGTCAATGATAGCAACTGTAGATACGTCATGGCCAGTGTTGCCAAATCGGAGTTTTTGAGGCTAAAATTAGACAATTGCAAGAATATTTAGGTTTGATAGAAACCTGGCAAAATTTCGTGGATAACAAGACATCAAGATTATCATAACGACTTTAACAATCATACGAAATTTAAAAGTTCATTTTCGTTTTTTCAGAAAGTAATTATTAGCGATTATGACATAAACATTTCTATAGGTCTCGCCGCCGACCGAAAAGGCTTATTAATTTCATTTGTTTCTGTAAACTTGATATTTTTAGTTATTGATGTTTGTGCAATCATCCTTGGTTTTTTTTTGTTTTTTTGGTGTTAATTTTAATAATTGTCAAAAGGTAATATGTGTTTTTGTTTAATAAGTTCAAACAACAAACAAACAAAATAAGCTTTATTGTCATCAGAAAAACATAGAATGGAATGACATACACTATGTTAAAAAAAGTAAACTATACATTGAAAGGCTCAAAAAATATACAGATAAAACATTATAATAATAAAACAATCAATAATTAAAATAAAACTATACATCTACATAATAACAAGCGGGTCAGTAATATAAAGAATTAAAAAAAGAAAACAAATGTTGAGTCAGAAATATTTAAAATATGCCTATTATCAGAGGGTTCCTGCTTCTGTTTTACCTACCATTTTTATAAAATGTTCATGACAAAATGGCGAATGAGCTATAACATCTAGATCTATTTTCTGTAATTAACATGTTAATTTCTATAATAACAATAGATGGTTCCATGTGTTTAGGAAATTTGAGAATTTTTGACTCTCAGGTCAGCAAATTTTCTCTTCAGAGAATTGGCAACACTGGTCGTGACGAGTTCTGAGGAATAACTGGCTAGCTCAAAAACGGGATACTTAAATATTATCGAACTCAAAACCCTATTAAAATTATCGGAGATTTTTGTGGTTTTCATTTTGAAAACTTTTGAAAAACTCATAGCTTTAACTGTATTCTTGGAGCATATTGCTGGTATCAGACACTTAACCCTTTTATGCCGAACTTCGTCAGTGTATCTCTAACACACGCCACGCAATTTTTTTATTGTTAACTATCAGCTGGACTTCCTCCGCTTGCTGAGTCATTCATTTGACAATCCATGATTTACTATAGATACACTTTTTTATATCATCCCCAAAAAAAAACCTAAGCGGGGCTAACCTAAATGAAATCCGTTTTTTAAAAGACATTTTGGGCTAACAAAAAAAATATTACAATCAAGACGCGGCAAGCGGAGGGACTGAAGAATTAAAAATTTACACACGTCACCAAGCGGCCATTAGCCTTGCTACTTTATAAATCGTACAGACAATTATTAGACAAAAATTGAAATAAATAACGAAATATATGACGAAAGCTTTCACGGCTTTGTTCAATTACAAAACCGTGATTAATTGAGATTAGACCAGAAGCTTATTCTGGGTGGGGGTAGGGGGTTAAAACTGCTCAGAGTCTAATAGCTATATTATCCGTTTGTAACTAAAACACTGCTTAGGTAAGCCGACTTAACATAATTAAACTAGTCTTTAAAAAAGTGATATGCAGTATAGCTAAATAGGCCAAGCTAGGATTACCAGGCATTTTAATAAACTGATTGCATAGGGAGGAAACTATTCCATTTGACAATTTTTTTTTGTAATTCTAAATTATACATTGGATAATTTTTATAAAATCACCAACATTTATCTAGTGTCCACTATCCGCACAAAACTAAACAATAATCACAGCACTATATTTTATATTATATCCATTAGCCTAATAAAAACAATACTTAAAACCCTAAAACAACCTAGCTAGCTGGAATTACTATCCACGTTTCGAATCTGATCAATGATGACTAGAGAAAAAAGTACAAGCGGACAAGGATCAGTAAGGCTCTATTACGTTTCCAGTCTTGGTTTCGGTTACGTGTTCCGTATCCACCGGTTATCTAAAAAGCCGGTTATTTACGGAACACGGTTCCTGAAAATAATTGTCAACAGTGTCACCAGAACAACCGACGAATTTTGTTGGTTGTCGGATAATTAATGTCAGAACTGTCAATTATTTGATGAGTGTTCCGTTTTGAAAGGGTTTTTCAGAAACCGCTGTCAGACTTCTGTCAATTGGATTGGTTAACCAGGTTTGAAAACGGAAAACGACCTAATTTGCACATGGGCTATCAAATGTGCTGCTGTGCCGGCTGTGCGTAATAAAATTATGAAAAATATAAGAAAATATTTTTTACATTACTTTAAAAGTTAATTGAAAAATTCTGTCAACATTTTCATTCATTCATTCATTCCGTTCATTTGAAAGACCACAGCTTCTGAAACTATGTTTAGATTTTTTTGAAATTTCAAGCCAGTCTATGACTTTAACCTTACTAACGCCGTTTTGCATAATTGTTACTTAAATTGGTAAGACATATGGGAATATAAACTTAGTTGATTACTTTGCTGGGTAGTTGATGGCAAACTTGGCTTCCATTGCAGAGGTTGTGTGTTTTATTCCTTCATATTTTTTAGTTAGTTATTCCTAATTAGATTTCATTTAACAAATTTTGCGGATTGGTTTGAGATTTAATCGATGGTTAGTTTAAATTTAACATATTGGTAATATTAGAAGTAGATAGTACCAATAGCTAAATTATAATTGTCCCAAACAGGAACTTACCAAGGAAATTCGTGTCCCTAAATAAATGTCATTGGATAAAAAAAAAACAAAACAATTGCCCAAATAGAAGCAATTTGAGTAAATTGTCGATTATTTTTCTATAGATACGACTTGAAAATATTCCAACCAGATATTACCTATGGGCAAAAAATGCAGTGTAGAAAACTGTGCATCAGATTCCACAAAACCAGAGCATACTGGGGTCACATTTCATAAAGTTCCCCTTCATTCGGACGTACGCCCCAAATGGTTATCCCTCTGTCATATACCTGACGATAAAACCAATGTTAAACTGTTATACGTGTGCTCCCGACATTTTCTACGGGCTGATTTCTGTAGTTTTAAGGGTAAAAAGTACATGTTAAGGCAGGGAGTGCTGCCAAGTGTATTTCCTTGGGATAAGTCCAGATTAGAAGCCATAAAAGCTGAGGTAAGTAGTAAGAAGGATGTTGATGTTTCAAAAAAGAAGGATAAGCCGAAAACTGGAAGAAAAAAACAAGTAAAAACACAGGATAATTCTGTTATCCAGCCAAAAGCTGATGATTCTAAAAGCATATCCACAGAAACTAAAATTAAAGTTGAACCTGAAGAAATTAAAGAAGAAGCTGAGGCATTGTTGAAAGAAGAGGTGCAGGAGTGTGCTGGAGATAAACCATTGATAGAGGCAGATATTAAACATGAATTTAAGGAGGAAATACTAGGAAACGAACATGTTAGTCATGAAATGGACCCCTTTGATCAACTTCAAAGATCTCAGAATGCATCTGCAGCTTCTGCACCTATTAATTTTAGTATTAACTCGTGTATTGAGGTTCTTGATAATAATAATGTTTGGTATCCAGCCAAAATAAATGAGGTCGATTATGAGGAGAGTGAGGTGCTTATTCATTTTGAGAAGTGCTCTAACAAATGTGATGAATGGATTTCAATGACAAGTCCAAGGCTTAGGTCATTGAAGTCCAAATCTGAGGAAATAGTTAAGATAGATGACAATTGTATGTCTGTGTGGGAAGACTTTAAGAAATTTCCTGCTACTGTTACAAAGAAGTTGGAAAATGGTAAGACATTTTTAATACATAAATCAAGTTAGTTGCTATATTTATTTGTAATAATGGTAACTCGTAGGATCGAATCAATATCAGATCTCCTATCAGATATTCATCTGAAGGTTGGATGTCTCAGTTGGGATAATTTTCTTGAAATTGAAGTAATATTTATCCAATAATAATTAATTTTTTAATCTTTTAGATACCAGTGAAATATTAATTGATGATGGATTGGTGAAATCCATTAAGAATAACAAAATGGCAAAATCGAATGTAATTAAGCCCCCTCAGTCTTCACCATTATTTGATCCAGTAAAAGGTACAAAGCAGGAAAGACGAGACAAAAAAAGGAAGCTTAATGTTGCTGCACTATTTTCTAAAAGACCTCGGCTTAACAACACTGAAGAAAAAAAGAGTAAATCTAGTCCGGTCCCGGCAGTTCAGTCAACTCAACCTGTGGAGGAAACAGCTGTTTCTCCAGCTTCTCAAGAAGAGACTAATGTTGTTGCTGCCTCTCCAACACCACCAGCACCAGTAACTAGATGGCATCCAAGGTATTTATATGCACAAAAAACTGACTGATTTAGCTAACAATCTAAAAACATGAATAAATAATAGTTAATATATAGTTTAAGTTATTAAGTTTCAAAGTTGTGTTTTTTTTTATTGTTTATAGTTGGGAAAATGGTAAACCCATTGGTGTAGAATCCACTATAGAAGGTGTGGATGGTTTAAGGAAGTCTGTTATCGTACCGGATCCTAGATTACCACTGGGTTGGGCAAAACATCTTACTCAAAGGATATATGGAAATTCTATTGGAAAATGGGACACTGTGATTTTAGCGTAGGTAGTTTTTGTTTTCAATTTATTTAGAAGTAATTTACAATGTTTGCTAATATTATTACACATAATAAATTCGAATAAATAACATAAACTAAAAATAAAATAGGAAATTACATACAAATCTGAGGATTTTGCATTTCATATCTTAAATAAAAATAAAACAATTCTGATCAATAAGATCGTCATTTTAAATGTATGCCTGTCTTGGGTTTTGCCAGTCAAACAGTTATGTGCTTATAACTACTTGTGCAGTTTGATTTTCAGATATAAAATAAAATTAAAAAAATGGAAATTGGTTATCTCCAAGGGCATCTTTTATTTTTATTTTATGATAATTGTCTATATAAATTTACCATAATTCTTATGTGTTTAGAAGTCAGTCTCCTGAAAATTAGAACTTTGTTAATTGATATTTTTAAATATCAGTAAGAAAGTGCTCAATATTGGATTATATAATATCGTCTACAGGATTTAAGCAAGTTACATATACCTCGATTATAATAAACTAAACAGTGCCTTAATAATTATACTAAATAGTCAAATCCTGAGCCTGATTAATGTCTATATAATTAACATAATATAAAAATAGTTGTTACATTCTTTATATTTTACATTTTTGTGTATTTTTACAATATAGCCCAGATGGTAAAAAATTCCGCTCGAAACAAGAAGTAACAAATTATCTCGATCTGCATCCCGGAGTTGAAGCCACCATCGACATGTTCGACTTTAGTCTTTACCGTGGAAGTAATAAAAAGAGAGCTGCAAAACCAAAAAAGAAACATGCTGAACCGAAATCTCAGCCTTTGGAAGTACCGGTTGAAGTTCCTCCTGTTGAAGAACCCACTATAAAAGAGGAAGGTTGGTATATTTTTTTTTGTTTAATACGATTACGAAACGTGGTCTTTCATAATTTTCAGTCTTTATCATAGGTTTAACTCAATATTTATACAATTAATTAGAATCGTTTTGTTCTTGATGGTGCCCTTCTTCTATATAACTGTGTATTTTGTAAAATATTTTTGTGGCGGTTTCTTGATTAAAAAAAAATGTTATTATAATAATAATAATATTTTATTAGTCCAAAAGATCACAAACAATGACAATAGGTTTGTCATAAAATTCACTTAAACCTAATCTATTAAAAAATCACAGAACTTACAACGTTACAACAATTATACTCGACATGTTTACAAAGTAAATACCTAAATACCTAAAAGTAAATATGAATATAGACAATTTCAGGTATTTTATTGCTCCAGAAACTCTTTGAGGGTGTAGTACGTTTTTCCTACTAGATAGCTAGTCAGTCTCTTCCTAAATTGGATCGTGTTATTTGCTACCTTAATATTTTTTCATAAAATCTTGATCTATGTATTGGTACTGTGAGTTCATTTCTACTTCTGGTTGGATACTGGTGTTATAAAGAATTTCTTGGGAATTTTTTTTGGTTATTCTGAACATACATTGCACACTTTAGTATATATATTGAGTAGAGAGTTAGGATCTTTTTGGATTTGAATATTTCTCTGCAAGACTCCATGGGTTTTAGGTTAAAGATTAATCGTACAATCCTTTTCTATGCAACAGAGATGCGGTTTATATTAACAGATTGTCCCCAAAGCATTGTATTGTAGGTCAGATGGGAGTGTGCAAGTGCATAGTATGTCGTCATTAGAGTTTCAATAGGAACACTTTGCTTTAGCCTAAGGAGAGCAAAGTATGCCTTGTTTAGTTTGCCGACATGATCAAGTTGTTTCTCCCATGAGAGTCCCGGGTCGACATATGATTCAAAAACTTAACGACTTGTTCTCCCTCATCTATGGTTGGTTTTTTTGGTGCTGACTTATGGAATGGTATAGTGATGGTCTTGTTTCTGTTTAGTACAAGCTGATTTGAAAAGCACCATTGATTTATGTTCTTCATCACTGTGTCAAACTTGAACTGAAGTTCTCTCTCATTTGTCACAGAGATGACCGCAGTAGTGTCGTCGGCGAATTTTATGGTTATATCAGGCATGCACAGGTCATTTATGAAGATCAAAAATATGAGTGGAGGAAGCACTGACCCCTGTGCTTTCCCGATATCAATGGTATATTCACTTGATGTTCGGTCCTCAATTTTGACTAGCATTTTTCGATTTTTTCCCTATACCTACTCAAATTTTTTTACCTTTTTGCCTTATCCAAAACGTCTTTTTTTGTGCATTTCTTGGTCTCTCTGTAAATTTTAATGTATACTACATCTGTTAGGACTGATCAATAATTTTAAAGGCAGGATTCTATTTGAATGAGTGCAAAATTTAAATGTTGCAATAAGGAGGCGAATTTATTCTGATTAGTGTTTAAGAGCTCTATTTATCCAAGTAGCTGGAACAGAGCGAATAATAAATGTGAAGTCGTAGCTGAAAAAAAATTCATAAAGGACAAAAATTTCATCATAACCAGAGCATAGTATGCCATTCTTATAGCATCGGGTTCTAGTTCATTAGCTACCTTTCTTAATGCATAGCCCCTGAAGGACAGTTTTTTTAAAAGTGCATCAACATGAATATTAAAATTTGGTGACTTGTCTTTCTTAAGCCCCAAGAACTTTATATTGTCTGGGTTGTTGATGGTTATTATTAAGTTCGCTTACAACTCCCCAGCAAGCTTTTGTCCTGTGATGCTTCAATCGGATGCTGATAATATTCTCTCTTTGTATATTCACCAAGCTGGACATGTGTAAGTTTTGCAGCTCTATAAATATCATCCAACTCCTGTATGGATTGTTTAAGCCAATACAGATTTTTTTTTAATTTTTACTCGACTTTATAACATCTTCATTAACTCATGACTCATTTTTTCTACTATAAAACTTTTTAAGGGGGAAACCACTAGTATTATTAGTTTCTGACTGAAAGTAGCCACTATTTTTTTTTAGAAAAAAAAAAAGTGAAATTCATTTCGACTTTCTACAAATTTCATTTTTTCTTAAAAATTTCTACTTTCTCGCCATTTTTTCGACAGAGATGCATTTAGGTTTTTGTTCTCCTAGATATTTCCTATGAAAAACGTCTCTTGGAAAATTTCGATAAGACTCACCCACTTTGAGATATAAGCGCCCCAAAACACCCTTTTTTGGAACGAAAAAAATTCGTAAAGTCGTCAAACGAAATCGAAACTCAACCAAAAACAATAGGGTTCTGTAATACCAGAAAAACCATCGTTGAAGAAAATTTCGCCAGAAAAAAATTAAAATTGCTACCTTAACCTTGTTACATCGAAGTTTGATTTTTTTGGTCAACTTTGCGGTACCATATCTTCAGTATCAAACGGGATATAAAAAAATGTTTCAAACAAATCTGGAGATTCAGAGTCTCCTCTAAAAATACATCAAATTCAATATCCTATCTCTAATAGTTTCCGAGATATGCCAGCCGAAAGGTCGAAAAACACTATTTTCTGAAATGACACGCACCACTATGTTTTTTTTATCATTATTCCCGAGAAACAACATTGTTTATAGTAGGGAACTATTTAACAACTAATATAACAATATAAAAATATATACACATTATTATAAATTATGAATAAATTAAAAAATGTACATATTATAGGGAACTAATTAATATAAAACACATAAACATTATTAACTAATTAACCCAGAAAATTTAACTGCCGATGATGTAAATAATTTGTTTTGTTAATCATGCTGTTACATTAACACAAAGTTTACCAGTTTCTCTAAACAATTTTAGTGATTATTTAGATGACGGTTCTAGCATGGGAAATTCTATGTTTTTTAGACCAGTGGATGTACATGAGGTAAAAAGGGTTATCAGTAAGCTAAAAAATAAAAAAACTGAAGACGTGTATGGTGTTAGTGTTTTTAGTGTGAAAAGAGTTGCAGAGTATTTGTATGACCCACTGGCTAACATTGTGAATTCTTGCTTCCAAAGTGGGATTTTTCCCCAACTTTTAAAATCAGCTAAAATCTGTCCAATATTCAAGAAGGGCGACAAGGGCTTGCCTGAGAGTTTCCGTCCAATATCAATATTGCCAGTTTTTTCTAAAATAATAGAGACCCTAATGTATAACCAATTAGTGTCTTTTTTTGCAAAACATAATGTTATAACGCCAAGTCAGTATGGATTCACAAGGGGCCTACAACTGATGCAATAATGCATCTCACTGAATGCATTATGTCCGCTATGAAAGATAGAGAAAGGTTCCTGGCAATTTTAACTGACTTGTCTTCTGCATTTGACTGCGTTGACAGGCGTATCTTACTTGAAAAGCTATGGTTTTATGGTATCAGAGGTAGAGCTTTGAATCTTTTAGAGTCATATTTGTCAGGGCGTTCGCAAGTGGTATGCCTTCATGATGGCCAGAGTAGTCCACTGGAAACAGAAATGGGAGTGCCTCAAGGGTCGGTCCTGGGTCCCCTTCTCTTCCTGGTCTATATTAATGACCTGCCAAAAGCATTTAAAGATAACACTAGAGCAGTATCAACAGTGATGTATGCTGATGATGCAACTTTTGGAGTTAGAGTTGGAGAGGAGGATACGGGGCCGATACTTGAGGATATTCTTTCTACGGCTCAAAATTGGTTTATGGCAAATAAGCTAGTGCTCAATGAGGACAAAACCATAAGCAGAATTTTTCAAACTACTAGGACTGGTGATCGGACTAGTGACTCCCGGAATAAGTTCTTGGGCGTCCTTATTGATCAAAATCTTTCGTGGAGCGACCATATTGATGTTCTGTGTTGTAAATTGAGCCAAAACGTTTATGCTATTAGAAAAATTAGGTTAACTGTACATCAGAGTGCTGCTGTCACAGCATATTATGGATTATTTGAGTCCACAATGAGATATGGATTGCTAGTATGGTGCTCGGCGGCAATAACTAACTTAGACAAAGTTTTCAGGGTGCAAAAATCTGCAATCAGGTCAATTGTTAATATTAAACCGGATGTTTCTTGTAGACCATATTTTAAAAAACTTAACATTATGACTGTTTATGCATTGATTGTCTATTCGAAGGTAACTTTTGTTAAGCAAAATATTGGTAGGTATGTTGTGGCAGCAGATGTGCACTCTCATAACACTAGAGTTAAGAATAATTTAGTTCTAAATCAATGTAGATTAAGTAGAAATAAAACAAACGATGAAATAAAATTATATAATGTTTTACCTGAGGATCTCAAAAACTTATCAAAATTTAAAAAAATACTTCATAAGTTCTTATCTGAGAATCCTGTATACTCATTTGACGAATATTATACTCTTATTAGAACTGAAACATTTTTGTTTGATAGCTCTTAGATGGCTTTGTGTTTGTAAATGTATTAACTCTGTAATCAAAAACTATGTATGTATAATTTAAGTTTGTCTCATATTTATAATTGTGATTTTCTTTGCCTGTGTTTTTATTTTCTACTAGACCTGTCTATAATACTTTGTATTTCTAAAGATCAATAAAGATTATTATTATTATTATTATTATTATAAATTACAAATAAATAAAAAACTGTTAACATTAAGAAAATATACCAAACATGAAGATATTAATTCCGTAAAAAATATTTCTTTAAGTTTTTTTTTAAAGTATGTTGTTAATATTTTTTAATCGTTTGGTAGATTATAGTAATAATTAACCCCACTGTGTAATATACAAATTTTTTTTTTAATTTTATGGTGGAGAAATAATAAGTTTGTCTTGTATTATGGTAATGAATGTTATTGTTTCTAATAAAATTTAAATTTGTATTTTTTATATTTTTAGCTGATGCTTAAATAAAAATACATAATTTAGTTTTATACATTACAGAAATGTTTAAAATATTTTTAGGCGTATATAGGTTAATGGTGGGCTCCAGATATGGCAAACGGTAAATACATTTTACTCCACACTGATAGTAGATATAATTTTGAATAAATAAAGGCAAAATATATATATTTTAATAAATTAAGAGTGTGAGAGCTATTGTAACATAAAACGTTTGTTAACAAGTAGAAACTTTGCCCTAATTGAATCGCACTTGCGGTATGTTATCTGTTTTTGGGGTACATGTTCAAAACAACTATTTCAGAGTGTTTTTTGCTGCAAAAAAGGGCATCATGTAAGCCCTTGTTTTTAAAAGAAAACATTTTAAAATAACAATTTCGTCATCTGCACAGGTAAGGGATTCTCTTATTTATAGTATTCTCCTTAATCATTTGCCATGCAATCTTGGACATATATATGATAGGAGTAAGAGAGGCTAAGAAACTGCTTGTTGTGGGAGACTATTATAATGTGGGAGAGCATCTCAATGAAAGATTTTCACTTACACTTGTAAATGTTTAGTTTATAAATTTTTAACAATATTCTAAGAGTGTGTATTTTTGTTTTAATTATTTTGTTCAGTCAGCTTTCTATTTAGATGCTCTGTTTTGGTGAAATTTTATTATTAGAACTGAGTGTGTATTGTATTGTATATTGTTATTTATATTTTTTTTATGTTAATATATATTATATATATATTACAACCTGACAGATACCATCCACCCTTATCCTTTATGCTTGAAACATCTATGTGCAGGAGGAAACATGAAATTGTGGGTCAGGGTTTTTATAGAGACTTTCATGCAGTAGATTTTAATGCGGTTTCCTTGTTTCTTTCAAACTTCAACTGGGATGCCTTGTTTCTGAACAGGTCTGTTAATGAAATGGTCAATATTTTTTATGAAATAATATATCTATGTATTGATAGTATTGTACCATTGAAAAAGTATTCTACTAAAAAATTTCCAGTTTGGTTTTCCACTGAGTTGAAGGCCATTATAATTGAGAAAAAAAAATTACATAAGCAGTATGTTAACACAAAATTGTATTCTGATTATGTCAAATTTTGTAATGTTAGGGCTAAGTGTAAAACTTTAAAGAGACAATGTTATAGTGACTATGTGTATATTACAGAATTATCCCTGACGACTAACTTGAAGAACTTTTGGAGGTTTGTGCGCTCCAGAAATTCTAATTTTCAGATTCCTAGTGTGTTGTCTTACAGGGATACTGTTGGCTCTTCTGGTGAGGCTATTGTCGATTTGTTTGCCGATTACTTTTCAGAAATGTACAACAGCAAATCATGTGATATTCCTGATGATGTAACTCTTAATAATCTTCATATGTCCCACTTAAAAGTGTCCTTGTCTGATATATATACTGAATTATCTGGGCTGGATGTGAACAAGGGTCCTGGCCCTGATGGTTTACCACCAATTTTCCTGAGACAGTGCAGTTTTCTGTTGGCTCGACCCCTTTTCATTATATTTAACTTATCCTTGGATACTGGTGTATTTCCCAGTTACTGGAAGACTAGTTTTATAACACCTATTCCTAAGACCGGAGACAATGCACAGATACAAAATTATAGACCCATTAGTATTCTGAGCACGATTCCCAAGATGTTTGAGAGGCTTGTGTGTGAGGTCTTGACATATTTTCTTCGGGGTCAGCTCATTGGCGAACAGTTTGGTTTCAGTGTGGGACGATCAACAGAGTTGAATGTTCTTTCATTCACAGACTTCCTGTCCGAGTCCTTGGAGGAGGGGTATCGGGTGCATGCTTTGTATACCGACTTCTCCAAGGCCTTTGATAGAGTACATCATATGCTCTTAGTGCATAAACTAAAGACGGCTGGAATTATGGGCTCTCTATTGAAGTGGCTCGAATCTTATTTGACCGGTCGTACACAGGTTGTTAGAGTCCTTAGCTTCAAATCACGTGAGATACCTGTATTGTCTGGTGTTCCACAGGGTTCACATCTGGGGCCCCTGCTGTTTAACCTTTTCATAAATGATATCTCAACCTGTTTCCATCACAGCCAATTTCTACTCTTTGCTGATGACTTAAAATTCTTCCTTAGAGTGTCATCAGTGGATGATTGCCATAGGCTTCAGTCAGATTTAAATAGACTGGTCAGTTGGTGTGGTGCAAACGGTATGGACTTGAATGTTGGAAAGTGCTTTTCAATGTGTTTCAGAAGGTGTAGAGAGCCTTTAGACCACACTTACAGAATTGGCAATGTCATGCTGGAGTCTGTCTCCGAGATCAGAGACTTGGGGGTAATGCTTGATAGTGGTCTAAGCTTTGTTCCGCAAATTTTAAGTATAGTGCGAAAGTCATTTCAGATGCTTGGATTTGTTAAAAGGTGCTCAAAGGATTTTCAAAATATAGCTTCCATGCGACAGCTATATTGCTCACTTGTGCGTTCTCATCTTGAATACAGCTCTTGTGTCTGGTCCCCTTACTATAACGAACATATTAATAGGATTGAGGGAGTGCAACATAAATTTCTTCGATATGTAGCCTTTAAGCAGACTGGTCTACCAATCAATTACCAGGACAGGATTGACTACCGTCATATGGAGTCAACCTTAAATTTGGACAATCTAGAAACTCGCCGCAAAGTTAGAGATCTTAAAATGTTTCATAGCATTCTACACTCTCAGAGCTCCTGTCCTAGACTTCTTAATAAGATAGGCCTCCACGTCCAACCAAGGCAAACTAGACAGGCGGTTTCCTTCCACAATTCAACACATCGCACAAACTATGGCCATAATTTTTTTCTGGCAAGATCTGTTAGACTGGCTAACCAGTATTCCCATCTTATTGACTGCTTTGAGGAGCGTGCAAGCTTTGCCAGGAGCGTGAAGTCTTATGTTGCATAAGGTTGTTCCTTATTAATGTTACCTTTGTTCTGTTAACTATTTTGCAACTTAGCTGTGTTGAGTCTTGGTTAGAGTTGGGTTACTTAATTAGTTATTAGTTATTAGTTTTAATTGTTTTTCTTGTTAATATATTTTGTTCTATTGTAATATTGGGTTATGCCCGTTGATAAATAAATAAATAAATAAATAAATTATTGTTCTTATATATGACTGTTTTCTCTCTTTATATTAACATTTATCATCTTTGTTAACAAGAATTTTTTCTTCTGATATTGCACATCTTACATATTCCTTTTTATTTTCTGTTTGTACTTTAAATGTCTATTTATTTATTCATCAATTGTACGTTACATAATAAAATTTCCAAATAGTATACAAACTAAGATTTTACAAACTAAACAATTTAAAATACAATGTGTTTTATTTGATTTATCGATATATTCAAAATGTCAATATCTGTAAAGTTTTCATTATATATTTATATATATATATATATATATATATATATATATATATATATATATATATATATATACACATTCTGTCGACAACAGCCTTTTGTCTGTAATTAATCCTGTGTTTCGAAGAAGTGAATGAAAGTGTTTGGTAAGTATTTCTGTTAGGTACACGAAAATGTATTGCTTTTAAGAGTTCTTGATAGTCAATGTGCCTATTAATTAGCTTATGGAAAAAATAAAAAGCTGTTTTTAAGGCGAGTTTCGAGTATCCAACTAATAATAGGCGAATCTCGTGTGATATGTTGGTGTTATGGTATACAAACTAACAACAAACAAAATAAGCTTTATTGTCATCAGAAAAACATGTCTCACTGAGAAAGCAACCTTAAAAGTAGAAATGTTCTATAACACCTTATGGAATAACTTACACTATGTTAAAAAAAGTAAACTATACATTGAAAGGCTCAAAATTATATACAGATAAAACATATATAATAATAACAAAACAATAGACAAAAATCAATAATTTAAAATAAAAACTATACATCTGTATAATAACAAATGAGTCAGTAATATAAAGATTAAAAAAAGAAAACAAATCGAAGAAATTGTCCATATTGCTCAAAGAGACCTAGTTTTAATAACAAACATAGAAAAAGACTCCAAGTCTCGGTCTCATTAAATTATAATTTTACAATTCACAACAAACATGACACGTGTTTCGCCCTTTCGAGCATCATCAGACCTACAAACAACAGAGAGAACCTTAGTAAATAATCACACTCACAAATCCTAAAACAATAACTTACAAATAGAATAAAACACACTAAAGCACAACAAAACAATCAACTACTTATACATATTTGATGGACATTAAAATGAGGTTAAGTCTCACGTGAATAAACAAAATAAAATATTAAAAAAAGTATTAAAAAAGATTCATGTCTCTAGACGGGATCGAACCCAGACCACCCGAGTGAGACACCGAAGCAACCACCCACAGGCCACTGGACTAGTCGAAGAAAAGAACCAAAAACTCTCACTCTATGAATTAGTGAATGAAATGAAGGTTGCCTACAATTATTATTACATTAAATTGTTAAATATTAGTGTTGGTTCAAAATTAAAAACATCGTTAACGCAAGTAAGAATGGGACTTTTTATAGCTTTGGTTATTTCCATTTTTTCTAGCTTTGGTTATTTCCATTTTCTCTAGCTATAGAGGCCGAATGTATTATTCAAACGACCGACATTTCTAACAAAAATATATTACGGGCTAAAATAATAAATTTTCTGAACTCTAATTTTACGAGTGACACGGGCTGTAACTACAACAGAGCTCACCTAAAATCTCTGGCACATAAAATCAAATCCAACGATCTGATTTGCACCAAGGCCGATAAAGGCTCTTGTTTAGTAGTTATGGAAAGAACTGATTATGTTGACAAGGTTATTGGTTTCTTGAACTCTGGTGATTTTGAAAGAATAAACAGAGACCCAACAAACTCATTTTTTACGAGGTTAAAAAGTAGTCTGGACACATTTCTAACAACCTTAGAATATTTTAACATGACAAAAGATAAATTATATCCTATGAACCCTAAAACACCCTTACTTTATGGCTTGCCAAAGATTCATAAAGATGGCACGCCCATGAGGCCAGTGGTTTCATTTATTGATTCCCCATGCTACAAACTTGGCTAAATAGAGTTCTTAGGGACGTAACGGGTTTTCATAGCACGTATTCTACCAGGAATTCCATCGACTTTGCCAATCACCTGAAAAACGTTGATATTCCGCACAATGCATTATTAGTTTCATTGGATGTTAAGAATTTGTTTCCTAGTGTGCCTCCCGCAGACTGTATTCAGTTGGTAAGGGATTTATTGGCGAGATCTTCTTTGCTACAGTTACTCGTTACTCTCTTCTTACCTTAGTTTTAGACCAAAATTTTTTCAAATTTAATGGACAGTTATATAGGCAAAGGTCTGGGTTGGCTATGGGTTCTTGTTTGTCGCCATTTCTGAGTGAGGTTTTCATGAACAATTTGGAAAACAGGATAATGGATAGTTATTTTGCCTCCTTTCTAACAGCATATAAAAGATATGTGGATGATATTTGCATTGTGTGGAATGGCAACAGAAATCAGTTGGAAGAGTTTTTACAATTCGTTAACTCCTTGCATCCTAAAATTGAGTTTACATTGGAAATGGAAGATGAAGGAAAGCTACCCTTTCTTGACCTTTTACTATCTCGGAAACACAGTAGGATAGAGTTTGAGGTTTACCGGAAAACATCGTCCACGGATAATGTTATTCAGTATGCTTCAAACTCTCCTTACACACATAAATTTGCCGCGTTCAACTCCTTTTTCTATCGGTTGTGTAATTTACCATTGTCAAGGGAAGCGTTTACTAAGGAGCGTGATATTATAATGCAGATTGCTATGAATAACGGTTTTCCTTTGGAGTCCATCACCAAATTATATTACAAATTTATAAACAAGTACAAAATGTCCTATACTGTCATAAATTCAAAACTTAGCGATGAGACAAATTTTTTCAAGTGCATTACTTTTTTCGGAAGTATTTCTCTCCAATTGGCAAAATTTTTTAAAAATGTCAATATTTCATTCAAAACAGTAAATACTCTCAAGAGACATTTAGTAAGGACAAAGGACACAACCGATAAATTGTCCAGATCTGGGGTTTATGCACTAAATTGTAGTGAATGTTCCACGACCTATGTGGGACAAACAGGTCGAAAAATTTCCACAAGGGTGAGAGAACATTTAAGCCTTGTCAACAAATTCAGAAATACGGATGTAACTGAGACTGTTTCGGCCTTTGCCAATCATTTGTTGGAGTCAGGTCATGAATTTTCCATTTCTGACGTTGATGTTTTACATGAATGTCCGAAGGGGAAAAAGCTTGACCTTCTAGAAAAAATGGAAATAACCAAAGCTATAAAAAGTCCCATTCTTACTTGCGTTAACGATGTTTTTAATTTTGAACCAACCCTAATATTTAACAATTTAATGTAATAATAATTGTAGGCAACCTTCATTTCATCCACTAATTCATACAGTGAGAGTTTTTGGTTCTTTTCTTCGACTAGTCCAGTGGCCTGTGGGTGGTTGCTTCGGTGTCTCACTCGGGTGGTCTGGGTTCGATCCCGTCTAGAGACATGAATCTTTTTTAATACTTTTTTTTAATATTTTATTTTGTTTATTCACGTGAGACTTAACCTCATTTTAATGTCCATCAAATATGTATAAGTAGTTGTTTGTTTTGTTGTGCTTTAGTGTGTTTTATTCTATTTGTAAGTTATTGTTTTAGGATTTGTGAGTGTGATTATTTACTAAGGTTCTCTCTGTTGTTTGTAGGTCTGATGATGCTCGAAAGGGCGAAACACGTGTCATGTTTGTTGTGAATTGTAAAATTATAATTTAATGAGACCGAGACTTGGAGTCTTTTTCTATGTTTGTTAAGAAAACAAATGTTAAGTAAGAAATATTTAAAATATTATACCTACTATCATAGAGGGTTATCATAAAATTTCTGTAGGTTGTAGTATGGCTTTAACTTAAGAATGTTTTTGAGAGTCCAGCTAAAGGACTTTTTATCAGTAATTAATTTTAAGTTTATAGGTAAGTGATTGTAGATCTTAACACTTTCATAAATCAATGAGTGTTTAGTTAAAGCAAATTTGGGTATTGGGAGAGGAACGCTGCTACTGTTATGGGTAGTATAAGCACTATGTCTAGAAAAATTCCTAAATTTCCAGTCTCCAAGATAAAAAGAGAAGTGACAGTCAAAATTTCTTCCCATATAAAAAGACGTTTACAGTGTTCCTTAAACTTAGCTTTACATATGTAGCTCAGTGACCTTTTTTTGGAGAATAAAGATGGAATTTAGCAATTGGTGGTTACAAAATCCTCAAAAAGCGATACCATATCTTATGTGACATTCGATTAAAGAATAATATACCATCTTAGCCGCAAATGAACCTAATTCATCAGAAATTACTTTCACAGCACATCCAGAAGCAAGCTTTTCACTAACTAGGGTTATGTGAGTAGAAAATTTTAATTCATTAGCAATATGAATACCCAAACATTTTGTGACAGATTGGTTTTTTATTTGAATACTATTTAGGTCTATGTTATTCAATGTAAACTTAAAAGTAAGAATGGATGATTTATCACAGTTAAATCTTAAGTAATTAGAATCACACCATTCTTTCACCCTCTCCAAGTCCTCACAAATGGTATTGCGTTATGGCGTAAGCGGTGTGATCAGTTCCCCTCCAGAGAAGAGTTGTATCATCTGCAACAATAGTACAAGTCCCCCGAATATCCAAAAAAGCAAGATCATTAAGGTACAACAGAAATAGGATTGGGCCCAGTACAGAGCCTTGTAGAACACCATCACTGATATGCTGAATATTTGATCTTCTTTTGAAGTCCTAACAAACTGTTTTCTTTCTGATAGGTATGATTGAAACCATTGTAATGGAGTTCCCCTAAAACCATAGTGCTCCAATTTTTTAAAAAGTAATGATTGACACAATCTAAGGCTTTAGAAAAGTTACAAAAAACAGCAGCAATTAGCTCCTCTTCATTCAAACCCAAGTAGAGATTCTCAAGGAAAGAGAAGACAGCATCGACAGTCGACTTACGTCTTTGAAAACCAAACTGACATTTTGTCAGAATTTTATATCTGTCCAGAAAAGAAAGCATTCTGACCTTAACGAGCCATTCAACAACTTTAATGAGTGTTGTAAGTAAGGAAATAGGGCGAAAATTTGAAGGATTCTCACAGGGCCGTTCCTAGCCCCTCGGCCGCCTTTGTGCAGAAATAAAACGGCCGCCCTTTTATAACAAAAAAAAACAATATTTATTGAACAAAAAAATATATTTAAGTTTCTACGTATACATTAACAAGTAACATTGTATCATAACATAAGGTAATAATCTATTAAACGAAACAATAAACAACATAAAACAAAATACAAATGTTTAAACTATTAATTATTTAAATATCAAATAATATAAAAGCCAAACAAACAAAAATTGGTATCTTTTATATTGTATCTAAGTATAAAACTAAGCAAGTCCCAATAAAAAAACAACCTCTTCATTTCAAAAATATTTTTCTGGCTTTTGTACTTGCGAACTCGTCTATTATTTTATTATGGTCTAAATTTTCACAAATTTCATTTTCAATGGCAATTATACCTAAATTTGTAAGCCTTTCCTGTGACATAGAAGATCTTAAATAGTTTTTTATTATTTTTAATTTTGAGAATGACCGTTCACCAGATGCAACCGTTACTGGTATTGTTAAAAAAATTCTCAAGCTTATACATAAATTAGGAAAAGATGAGACCAAATTATTACTATAAATAAATTTTAGAATCTCAACAGGTTTGATTTGATCTGTTAGAGATTTAAATGTAACAATTTTTTCAAATAGTTCTACGCCACTTATATCCCTCGATTCGTCTTCGGTTAATGCGATTTCAAGTTCAACGCATTTTTGTTTTAAATCATTCAATGTCACATCATGAAACCGTGTTAAAAAGTTAAAAATATTACTGCAATACGAAAGAGAATTAAACCTTTCTTCTACTGATATTCTAGCTCGGTCAATAACAGTATAATAAAAATTTATTTTAAATTTCTCTCGTTCGTTAGTTAATACATTGTCTGTACTTTCATAACTAAATTGGGATTTTTTCCGCCTTATACGAACTTCTGGAAAATCTGGTTCCACATCAATTTCATTTGCTAAATTGGATGAAATTTCTATGTAAGTGTTAAAACTTTGGTCCGATCGCATTTCGTTAATAAAGTTAAGTACATGTTTTAATGATGTGACACACTGAGTCAGATCAATATTAATTTTTTGCAATAATTTACTGACTACGTCAATTTTAACTAATAACTCGTACCATATGACTAAGCTACAGATAAAAGTAAATGATTTTATTTTTTCTAATAATGAATTGGCACTTAGTTTTGTTTTTGAGTCTCTTGTAACATCTTCTGAAAGCTCAACCAAAGCTTTACAAATATTTCCTAGTTGATTCCGAAGTGGTCTAAGCGCTTTAACTCTGCTTTCCCATCGGGTGTCACTTACCGATGTAAAATCCGAGATTTAAATTACTAACATTTTTTTTTAAAACATCCCAACGACAAGGAGAAGAAGAAAAGAATACATACAGTTCCTGCACGATGTTAAAAACATTTATTGTTTCGTGGGAGATTTTAGCGGAATCGTTTATTACTAGATTTAGTGTGTGAGCGGTGTAAGGAACAAATATAGCCCTGGAATTAACATTTTTTACCCTTTGTTGAAGTCCGATATGTTTTCCGGACATATTGGCCCCATTATCATAGCCCTGACCTCTTATATCCCTAATATCTAATTCAAACTTAGGCAAAATATCATTAACCAATAGGTTAAAAATCCCTTCCCCAGTTGTATATAAAATAGGAAAAAAACCCAAAAAACACTCTTTTATGACAACATTTTCTTCGTTACAGTCTACATATCTGACTACAAATGTAATTTGCTCTGTATGACTTGCATCTGGAGTAGAATCTAAAATTATGGAAAAATATTTGGATTTTTTTAAGAGTCGTAAAATGATGGCAAATATTTTTTGCTAGCAAAGTAATTGTTTCGTTTTGAAAATGAATTCCCAAATAGTGAGTTATTTTACTTTTTGATTCTTGGGTCTTTGTAATTTTTTTTAGATGATCGGATAACACTGGGTCAAATTTTGCCACCATTTCAACAGCTTTTAAAAAATTGCCATTATTTTGTTCGTATAAGACGGAACTTTTTCCACGAAATGCCAATGATTGTCCAGCTAAAAATTGAATAATTGCAATAACTCTTTTTAAGATAGAGCGCCAGCGTTCCCTTTCAAGTTCAAAATAATTTTGCCGTTCTTTGTCAATAGTTAATTTTTTATTTAATGACATTTTTAACTCAACCCTTTTTTGATTAGCTTGCAAGTGATGTGCAGAAGATTCATGCTTAGAGAAAATATGTGAAAGATGTCGCCAATCAGAATACCCCATTTTGCTATTTAACTTAAACACTTACGAAATATTTTACAACAAAGACAAAAAATGCTATTTGCTCTACAAGAGTATACCAACCAAGCTCTTTTAATTTTTTCACCATTTGGCAAAATTCGAAAATATTGAGTTGAAGAAAATTTCCTTCCCGATTCATCAGAAGGAAATTTTTTTTCTATATGCTGAAAATCGTTTTGTACTATTTGCTCAATAACTTGATTTTGTAAAATATCCGGCCAGGTGAATGGGTCGCTGACATCAAAATCATCATTAGTTTCAGGGATAACTTCATTTAAGTTAGGATTATCATCGGTTAAGAGCATCTTTTCTTCATTATCTATTTCTGTATTTGATTCAGGGTGTTTTTTTTCTTCAGGGTCGCTTACTTTATGTGCATCCTTTACATTTTCATCCTCAATTGTATCTGTACCCTGTGACGATGTTGATGGAACTAAATATTTTTGCAAAGATCCACTTAATTTTTTTTTGTTTTCTTCCTTTTCTAAATTTCTTTTTTTATATTGAGCTCCAGATAAACGTTTTGTTTTTCTATCGGACATCTGGAAATAAAATTGAAAGGTAATTAAAGTTAGAAAATTTAGTTTATGTAATAGTTCTGAATCTGCGAAGATATAATTTTATAGTATCCCCAATTAAGTTCGCACCAAATGGAATTTTTTATAAATAATAAGTAAAATTGTAATCTAGCATCAGATTTTGTTTTTAAAATGACCCAAAAAATAAATATAATTATTATATTTTTATTAGATAAGTAAATTAGTAAAACTACTTTATACATTTTTTAAAACTTGAAATATAGAAAATTAATCTAGACATAAAATTAACAATAAACCACTTTTTGATCTCAAGCGAAAAAAAATTTTTTTTCACATGTTTAAAATTAAATCCAAAATGTAAGATGCGGATTTGGATGGTAATATTAAGTAATATCTATCCGAAGAACTTACCTTTTTAAGTTACGAAAATTTGTTTCTTTTGAAATTTCACTTTTTGCAAAATGTAGAAAAAAATAACTAAACAACAAATACTTTATATCACTGTTAAACTCTCGCTAGTTAATCGAATACTAAAAAGAAAAACAAAACATTTAAAAACTGCCCCAATCTACAGTATATAGAGCTATATAAAACTATATACTGTACACATACCAATTATGAAGTATAAACAAACATTTTTGCATTGAAAGGCGGCCGCCCTTATCTATCATTTTTATTGCTTTTCCAAGGAACGCTGCTATAAATAGTTCTATTGTAATTTCGGCAAGTCATGCACAGCAAAAAAAGAAATGACCGGTAATAAATTTCTTATGAATGTTTTATCTTAAAAGCCTAACAAAATGTAATTTAATTTTTCTTTATTTTGAAAACAAAAATATAGGTATATTTTTGTAATCAAATGGCTAATTTTGTGTTTTTGGCGGGCGGCCTGCGGCCGCCCCAATAATTTGGCCGCCTTTGTGCCGGCACACCGTGCACACCTCTAAAAACGGCCCTGGATTCTCAGGATCCCCCCCTTGAATATAGGTACAACCTCTGTGGTCTTCAAAAAAGAGGAAAATTCCACTCACAAAAGGAATGGTTAATTGCTTCCGCTAGCACGTTTAGTGACTCATAGGGTAGGCTCTCAAAAATGCTGACAGATATATCATCAAATTCAGAGTTCTTATTTTTTATTTGCCTATACACTCCCCAACTAATAACCATCAACATTTGTAAAAAAAAAAAGTTTGATGAGTCAGAATTGTTTTAAGCCTATTGGTCACAGAACAATAAAAGTTATTTAAAATACTAGGATCTAATGATGATTTATCATATACAACATTATTTTTTTCCCCAAAGATCATTTACAATATTCCAGTTTTCCTTTGTTTTATTTCTTGCATTGTTAATTCGATTCTTGTAATATAATTCTTTGGCCAATTTGATAACCCGCCAATAAATATTTCTATATCTATTAAAATAGTGTATATATCTATTAAAAGTGTATACATCTATTAAAATAGTGTATAAAATATGTTGCTTAAACAGAATAAACTTTACAAATTTGGGCTGTATCCTTTCTAAATGATTTATGTGGATTTGATATATCAGTGACCAAGCAATACATGCATATTTCAATATACTTCTAACCGATGAATTATACAGTGTTTTTAGAGCTTTGATTTCCTCTATATATCTACAATTTCTTTTAAAAAAGCCTAAGATTCTAAAACTTCTAGCAACTGGTGTGGTTTTTGTGTATTATTTTGTTAGACAGTTAGTTTGGGGTTGGATTTTAATTTGAATTAAAAAAATATTAATATCCATTTTTTTTTAAATTTACCTTTCATCATTTTTAGTTCCCGAGGAAGCTCCAGTAAGCCTTAAGATTGTTTTCGAAAACGATGCTTACAAATGTCCCATTGACGGTTGTGGCAAGACTTTCCGTCGTGAAAATTTAGCCTTGATGCACGTTAAGCATTACCATTCGGAGTATACCAAATATCTGGATTCGACACCGAACGTTGCTGATTTGGCCTACGCCCGTACGGTCGGCGAAAGTTTGGATAGGTCTCCCGGACCGCCCAAATTTAGTACTTCTAAAGCGGCGATTGAAAAAACTCCGGGTAAATTTATTTTAACTAATTTTCCACAAGTAGCTCTCTAATTTTAAATATTACACAACTAAATTCACCTTTATGATATCTATTGGAAGTCATAATACAGTAAGAGCTCTGAGTAAGGTTACCATAGACATTGCACAAAATCTGGATCTAAGGTATCTTACTTGGTTCTTCTTGTGTACACTTAGTACCTGCCAAAAGGCTTTTTTCTTTCTTTAAAAAATATGTCCCAATAAGAATTTACTTAAAATTTTTGAATATTCACTTTGAACATTGCTTATAGTAGTAATATTCTATTTTCTGAAATACTAAGGATATCGAGTAACTGCTAATACTAAAAAAAAACTAATTTTAGCTACTCTAAAGACAGCAAAGGGTTCACTTTCTGCGCATACTGAACCACTAGCTGATAGTGCTCCAGCACTGGAAAAATCTAAAGATTCAGAAATCATAAAACTATTAAATCAAAAACCAGTGGACATTGCCAGTGATATTCAGCCATTACCATCAGGTAAGCCATATAAGTATATATGTTCTTATGATATAAATTATATTTCTTCCCAAATATACTTTAGCCCAAAGATCTAATGGAGTATGAATATAGGTGATTTTCTGTAAATTAAATTCTTTTTACGAGTTTTAAAACCTGTCAAAATAAATGACTCCACTTGAGAAGACCCTTTAGATATGTAGTATGAACTGATTGTAAACTAATTCTGTATCTAAAAATATTTTATGCCCTACCTAACAAAGATATTGGAAACTTAGAGAAAGCAGTAAAATCATTCACTTATTAAAGGAACCTTTCCTTGCTGTGATTGGGTGATGATAGTTACAGCCCATCAAACTTTAGATCAATCTTATTGCTGCCAACTTCAGCAAAGATTGTGGAAAAAGTTATAAGGCAACAGTTTAATATTTGGGCTCTCATTTATCAGTTTCTTGAGCATTTTTACTATACCCACCTTAATTATGAATAATTATAGACTTGATTAATTTGTATTAGAATTCTTGAGTTTTTGAACCTAAGGATTTGTCTGGTAATTGTTTAATCGTTCTTTTACTCGTTTTCTTCCTATATTTTTAGATATGAAAAATGTAACAATTTTGTCATCTTTGACTTTTTCATTGATGGTAACTTTTTGATAATAAAACTATTCCGTTATGGCAAAACAATTAAATAAGACTTCGGGTTTTTAGGACTGCCCTCACATATGTATCCTGATATAAAATTGAAAGATCTGCTAGGAAAACCTGATGACATATCGATGCGTGATGACATAAATATTAAAAATTTATGTTCTTCAAGGCCGTCGCAAGGTAATAACACACTGTTAACTCTAATTAAAATGTTTTACAAGTTGATTAATAAATAAGTGCCGAAAATCTAATATATATATTTATATACATATCTATATGTATATATATATATATATATATATATATATATATATATATATATATACATGTAAGTATATATATATATATATATATATATATATATATATATATATATATATATATATATATGTATATATATATATGTATATATATATATATATATATATATATATATATATATATATATATATATATATATATACATATATGTATATACATATATGTATATACACATAAATATATACATATATATATATATACATATATATATATATATATATATATATATACACATATATGTATATACATATATGTATATACATATATGTATATACATATATGTATATATATATATATATATATATATATATACTTTATTACCTTAGACGATGTTTTAATTAGTAATAACTTTTTAATCACAAGCTCTGAACCAACAAGAAATGAGTCTTGTTTGGATGGCATTTTCATAAATTTTTCTAAGGAAAATTTTGAGTCGGTCATTTTAGATCCGGAGGTGTCTGATCATAGGGCTCAGATTCTGAGTGTTATGCTACCAGATAGGCGTCCAATCCAGTCTCTGAATAAAACATGTAGACCATTAACTCAAGCTGGAATACACACTTTTTATGGCTTGATTGAGAGTAGTTCTTTTGATTTTGTTAGTAATCCTGAAATAAACATTAATGATAAATTTGTTATGTTCATTAGTATATTACAGCAAAACTGCGAGTCTGCATTTCCACAAAAAAACTATATTGTAAGGTCGGACCAGGGGGGAAATATAGCATGGTTTGATGAAAGGCTTAGGAGAATGAGGGAACACTTGCATTTGTTAGGTGAGTTGAGTAGACAGTACAAGTGTGAACCTTATGTTAACAACTATAAAATGTATAAAAGGGAATATAAAGAGGCAATAAAAAATTCTAAAATATCTGCGAATGAAAGGCTTATTTCCTCCTCAGCTAATCCAGTAAAGACTATGTGGAACATCATAAACAGGGGCACGGGCAGTTTAATTAAAGATGAGATAGATACTTCTATAACAGCTAATGATTTCAATTATTACTTTAGTAGCATTGCAAAAAATATACTTGAAAGTATACTAAAGTCAAATATTGAACCTTTAAATAATTTAAAACATCTAAACATTCCCACTGCTTTTAACTTTCGTGAGGTTAGTTTTAATGAAATGAGAGACATTATAAGTAACTTAAAAAATAAAGCCAGTTATGACGTTTTTGGACTTAATATTAAGATAATCAAAACAGTAAAAAATTTAATAATATATCCACTAACAAAATTGATTTAATATCTGTTTGAACTTGGGTATTTTTCCTGACATTTTGAAAAAAGCCATAGTTGTCCCTATTTATAAAAGTGGTGATAAGAACACAGCATCTAATTATAGACCGATTTCACTTTTACCTATCATTTCCAAAATTGTTGAAAAGTGCATGTCTGTACAAATAATAGAGTTTTTTGAAAACAATTCTTGTTTCTCCCAGTGTCAGTTTGGTTTCCGAGGAGGACGTAACACTACCATGGGTATTTTGCACTTGGTTCAAAGAATCCAGGATGCTTTTGAGGGTAAATACTTTAATGCTGCTTTGATGTGTGATCTTAGCAAAGCTTTTGATTGTGTATCTCACAGTATTCTTGTTAAAAAACTCAAACACTATAATTTTAACAATGTGGCAGTTCAATTAATAGCTTCTTATCTTCAAAACCGTGTTCAGACTGTCAGAGTGAGGGGGTTGGAGTCTGCGGAGGCTGAGCTTGCTGTGGGAGTACCTTAGGGATCAATACTTGGGCCGATTTTGTTTCTAATATATATAAATGATCTACCACTGGGAGAAACCATAGCAGGTTTCTCCCAGTTTGCAGACGATACGACGATTTCTGTAGCTGCAAGTACCCTGGGGGAAGCTGTGCATGATCTGAATATAGCCTGTTCTAGAGCTGAGGGGTGGTTCAGTGCAAATGAACTACTACTAAATAAAGATAAAACCAAAATGATTGTTTTCTCCCTTAGAGATACCGCACACATGAATGAGCAACACAAATCAGTAAAATTTCTGGGTGTCCACTTGGATCCTGGTCTCAGGTGGGATGTACACACTGATTGTCTTGCTAAGAGACTAGGTAGTAGTATCCTATGCTGTACTAAGAAATGCATATTATGCTTTGTTCCATTCAGTTATGACATATGCATTGTTGGTCTGGGGACATGCTCCTGGAGCGACTAGAGTTTTCGGGATGCAAAGAAAGGCAGTCAGGATTTTGGCTGGGCTTGGTTACAGGGAGGATTGTAGGCTAGCCTTTAAACATCTAAAAATTTTAACTTTGTCCTCAGCGTTTATTCTTGAAAATCTAATTTATATAAAAACAAACCTAGAAGAATTCAGAGTGCATAGTGAAGTTCATAGCCACAATACCAGGCAAAAAACCAACATTCTTCCACCCTATCGACGTCTGGAACGATGTCGGGATGGCCCTGGGTGCTTGTCTGTGAGACTCTATAACAGATTACCAGCAGATATAAAAAATCTGCCACTAAAGTCTTATAAACACAAAATAAAGACATTACTACAGGAAGGTGCCTTCTACAGTGTTGAGGAATTTTTAAATAGTTAAGTATTCTAATGTGTAATGTACTCTGGTTTTTGGGTACCAAATTTTTTTTTTTAAATAAAACTAAAATTAAATTATTTTATATTATTTTAATGTGTATTGTAATGTCTATTTTTAAAAATGTATTACATTATTTTATATCTGATTTGTTGACCTGTGTAAGTACCATTTTGTACACTAACATTAATTAAAGAATTTGAATTTGAATTTGAATTACACATATATACACATTCGAAGCTTTCTTTCTCGCGTCCGAATAGAGACTGAAGTGTTGGTGACTGCGACGCTTCCTTTTATACCCCCACTCGGGGCCGAAGGTTATATCTGCGCAGGCGTTGGTCGTTATTTATGTTTTCCGGATGGTGCTGTTGTTGTTGCGCTATCACCTTGTTTTTCAATTTCTATGGCTTCTCGGATTATTCTGGTCTTATAATGTTCTATATTGGCAATCTCCCTACACCCATCGAAATTTATTTTATGACCGGTTTCCTGATGATGTAGGAATAAAGCTGAGGTTGTTTGTTTATTTCTGATGCTGAGTTTATGCTCTTCCACTCTTGCTGATATTCGCCTGTTAGTTTGCCCTACGTACAACTTTTCACAGTCCTGGCACGGAATACTGCACACTCCGTGGTTTTCCAGTTTGATTTTATCTTTTGGGTTTTCGAGTAGTTTACCTATAGTTGTTTGTGGCTTGTGTATTGTTTGTATGTTGTGCTTTCCCGGCTCATATTTTTTGTTGTTCGTTGTTCGGGAAACCTGTGCATTAATAGCTTTCTCTATTGTGCGATTTGTGTAGCCATTTTTCTTTAAAGCACTAGATATTACCTTAAGTTCGTTTTGTCTCGTCTGTGTTTCAGTTAGTCGCACGGATCTAGATATTAGAGTATTTGCCACAGCTTGAATTTGTGCTGGGTGATGATGTGATTTTGCATTTAAATATCTGTCTGTATGTGTTGGTTTTCTATACACGGTGTATTCGAAATGTCCGTTATGCAGTTTTGTGACCAAAACATCTAAAAATGGTAGTTTGTTGTTTTCCTCTAACTCTAGAGTAAATTGTATTCTGGGGTGGATTGAATTTACGTGAGTCAGAAATTTTTCAAGCTCTGCATGACCATGTTGCCATATAATGGCAGTATTTGGAAAATTTTTTGAAACAATCATCAAGAAACAAATCGTAAATTTTTTAGAGTCCAACAACATTTTGAATAAAGAACAATTTGGATTCCGAGCTGGCGTTTCTACTATATCAGCCATCAGTACCCTAGTCAAGTACATCCAGGATTGTTTCGAAAATAAAAAGAAAGCTCAAGCATCATTTTTTAATTTGAAGAAAGCCTTTGATTGTATATCTCACAAACTCCTACTTGCTAAACTAGTGGAGTATGGGTCCAGACTGTGTTAGTCTCTTGAAATCATACCTCTCAGATAGAATTCAATATTGCACTTATCAAGGGAATATATCATCTACACATATAGTCAAATCCGGAGTCCCCCAGGGATCAGTACTGGGACCAGTGTTATTTCTTCTGTACATCAATGACATACATATGTGCCTTCCATCTAGCAACCTTGTTCTCTTTGCAGATGATACAGTCGCCCTCGAAAGAGCCGATGAAGAACACAGTTTAGAGGCAAGATCATTAAATGCACAGTCCTGCATATATAATTGGTTCAGATCAAATGGACTTAGTGTAAATGATGCTAAAACGCAAATATTGAACTTCTCATTGTGCCCAATAACTTCCAATAAAGACCCTGTAAAATACTTAGGTGTATATCTTGATACTGGTCTCACATGGAAAGAACAATGTACCCACCTCTCAAGGAAGTCAAGTAAAATTGTTTTTGTCATTCGAAATCTAAAAAATATGGTCTCGGATTCTGTCCTGATGAGTGCATACTATGGCTATTTTCACTCGCATATCTCCTATGCCATCCTGTGTTGGGACATTCTGCCCAAGCATCAAGGGTTTTCGCTATAAAAAGGAGATGTATCAGAATTATGGCTGGCCTGGGGTACAGGGAAGGTTGCAAGGGTGCCTATATCTCATTAAAGATTCTAACGGTACCATGCACGTTAAGGAAAACTATGGTGAATACTCTGTTAGCCATAACCTTCATGGGTACAGTACCAGAAACAAAAACAACTTGGTAACACAACATTCTCGTACTAAACGAGCTAGAGATGGACAGAACTATTTTTGCACACAGTTCTACAACGTGCTCCCTGAAAAAATTCGATGCCTTCCCACAGAAGTCTTTACGAAAAAATTAAGGGACTACTTAAAACAAAAGGCTTTCTATGGTACTGATGAGTTTCTCAGTAATAATTTTGAGGACATTTGTGAGTGAGGACAGGTGCATATAAATTAAACCCTAATATAATAAAATGATGTTTAACCCTTTTGTGATATAACAACTGAAACCTGTACTGTCATAAACCTGTTGTTGTAAATTGCTGGATATCATATTTTAGGGCTTCACCTTTGTTTTTGTCTTATGTGTTTTATCACATTTAACAATTATAAAATTTATTCGATTTTAATTATAGGTATCATATAGTCTAAGGTTGCTGACTACTTACTTAGATTATACATTGACTTGTAGATTATTTGACTTGTGAAAATGCTTTTATGTATGTTTTACCACAAATAAAAATGGATTGATTGATTGATTGATAATAAATATGTCATCCACATAACGAATCCATACTTTGGGTTTTAAACTTGCTTTCTCAAGAGCTTCTTTCTCGAAGTATATCATAAATAAATTCGCGACTACTGGTGATAGCGAGGACCCCATTGGAGCACCATCCATTTGTTTATTCATTTGCCCGCTGAAAGAAAAATAGGTATTTTTGAGGCAATGCTCCGAGAGTTCTATTATATGTGCCTGGAAATCCTCGTTTATAGCAATCTTGTCCAATGCTTCGTCGATGGGAATACTGGGATATAACGATTTGACATCTAGGCTTGCTATGATATCGTTTTTTTCAAGGACGATATCTCGTATAATTCGAGTGAAATGCTCCGAGTTTTTTTACAAATGAATCAGCTTTTTCTACAGTTGGTTGCATAGTTTCAGAAAGGTATTTCTCCAGTTTTTGTAGCGGCGAATTAACAGCACTAACAATAGGTCTGATAGGCGCCCTTGGTTTGTGTATTTTTGGTAAACTAGAGTTTAGGACATCTGCTCGACTTTTCCCGTGGTATGATTTTTTGTTGAATTTCAGGGTTTATTGGTGAACTTTTTATTTTATTTTTAGTTGTTTTTTCTAGGTACGTTGTCGGGTCCCTTGGAACAGGCCTATAACAATTGTCTTGTAGAATATCCTGCATTTTTAGTACGTAATCTTGAGTATTCATAACCACAGTTGCGTTTCCTTTATCTGCTGGAAGGATTGTGATGTCTTTATTTTTTCGAAGGTTTATTAGGGCCCTTTGTTCAGTGGCATTTAGGTTTTGTTTTGGTGTTTTGCTTGATCTTAAAATTCTTGCCACCTCTTGACGAATCTCCTCTGCTTTTGTTTATATTTGTATATATATGGTTATATATATATAACCCCCTCTGAACATTGGTTTTTCTAAATATTTTCGAAACGTTTAATGAATGTATTATAAAATTCGGGTATTTCGGTTAATTTTTCATATGCTGAGTCGAATCCTGTAAAAAATTTCAATATTAAAGCAGGGGCGCCCCAAAAGTGAGGGGGAGTGGGAAAAGTCACATTAACTTTTTTCTGATTAGATATTTTCGATTTATATTTCCGAATTATAAAAATTTAGGGTTTCTTTTTGTAAAGAAATCTTGGTTTAATTCGTTAGGATATTCCGTTTTCGAGAAAAACTGATTTGGAAATTGTCTTACATAAAATTTAACATAATTTTCAGTTTAAAGTAGAAAAGAAATGTAATTACTTACTGAACCTAAAATATGTTTATTTTTGAATGTAAGTCAATTGTGCGGGGTATTTTTTAAATATTTTTTCGTATTTTTTATTCTTGAATTTGCTTTTAATCTCTCGGCACTTATTTATGTAAATGATAAAAAAAATACAAATTTAATTTTTTTTGTTTTGAAAAATTTATTTTATTTAAATTTCTTTATTTAGGTATTAAAACTATTCTACCAGTAAGACACAGCAGTCAGACTTCCATTGACGCACCTGAAGAGAAGGTAGGATCGAAGCGGAAACGGGCAACCTCTGACACCCTCGATGCTGTTAAGGGTAAGTTGTGGTTAAGATTTCACGAGAGCGTAAATTAAATACACAGAAGGGTACCTAACAAAACAATAAATAGTGATCAGTTTCTCCCCAACTACCCCGCATCCCAAAAATTACTCTTCATTTATTGGTTGCGTAAACGAGATGCTACTGGTCAGTTTAAAAAGATGATGTAGAAAGAAAATTCACGAACTTTTTTTATTGCTTTGTAATCAATGGCGATGTTTCGATAGTTAGGTTTTCTACCTTCGTCAGGGTTGAACACAAAAATTAGCAGTCGGGTATGGTTTTCCTTAAAAACTCATTAAATGTAGACAAAGACCTTTAAAATAGAATTGCACATTATTAAGATCACTATCATCATCATAAAATGAAGATTTTTTAATATAGGTCCGACGATTTAGCTGGCCATCTTATAGGGCCATATGTGTCAATCCAAAGGCCAAGAAAAGTATTATTTAAATGGCCTTACAATTTGAAAATTATGGGCAGGAGCTTCGTTCTGTTAAAAAATGTACTCTTTAAAAGAACTAATGGATTAGATAAACTTTGACTCGTCGCTGTTGGTCACCACGATAGATGAACATTATTAGCAATCTCCAAATAGTACAATAAAAAAAATACAATACAATACAATAACACTCAATACACACTACTTATCAGATACTAAGAAATATAAATATATATATATATATATATATATATATATATATATATATATATATATATTATTTATTTATTTATTCAAATGAATAAGTACATTTTATAAATAATATATAACACTAATCTAGCATGTTTGATTTAACAATATTATTGTTGTTTGTGACACCTAAATGTGTAGACATTTGCGTGTGTAAATTATTATAAAAACTATTTATTAGTTACATTCAATACTTTTTTTAATTTTTTTTTTGTACACAATAGTAGTACACATAATGAAAGAATCATCCTACATAAACATATCTCAAAACATAACTATCGCAATTCAGTTAAGGAGATGTTGAAATCTATTATAATTCTCAAAATGCATCTACATGTTTTATTAAACCTAGCTCTGTCAGGAATATTTTTTATCTCAGTAGGTAAAACATTATAAACCTTAGGCCCAATATATGTTACAAATCTTAAGTTCAAGCTATTATTGTTAATGGGTATTCTGATACTGCTGTCAGTTCTATTAAGGGTGTCATAATTAAGATCTATGTTGGTCCATTGAGGTCTAGTTTTATGTATATATGAAGAAATTGTAGCAATATATAATGATCTTATATTTAATATACTTTTTGAAAATAGCAGGTGACATTCTATCTTTTATAAATAATTTTTAGAATACATTTAGAAATTATATTTAATTTATAAAAACATCTATTGTACATCCCACCCCATACCAAAATGCTATATCCCAAAAGAGATTCTACAAAAATTTTGTATCTAATCTCTAGTTTTATATTTAAAATCTCCCTTAATAGATAAAATTTGTGAATTAGTTTTCGTATTTTGGTGGCGAAGTAATCAATATGTGGTCCCCATTTAAGATGTTTAGCAATTATTATTCCAAGGTACTTAGTGTGGTTAACTTCATTTATTTCATGTCCATCAATTGAAATGCTCAAAAAGTTTGGACTATTTGTCAAATTCAGTGTCAGTTTAAAAGTCCTTAACCAGTTTTTTATAATTTTCAAACCCTTTATTGCTACTTTTTTAGTTTCATCCCAAGTTTCACCTTCAAATACAAGGGTAGTATCATCAGCATATTAAACAGACAATCCTCCAGAGTTTAATTTCAAAAGGGAGTTTATATAAACAATGAATAAAATGTGGCACAACACAGTGCCTTGTGGTATGCCAGTTCTTATTATTATTTTTTACTCAACACATACTCAACTTTGATCATCTGATATCTTCCGCTCCCCTAACTCCATAATGCCTAAGCACCATAAGGAGCTTATCATGAGGAACAGTGTCGAACGCCTTCGCCAGATCAATGAAGACACCTATACATTTTTTACCTAAATTTAAGTTTTTTACGACCTCAGAAACCAGTTTTAACATAGCATCTGAAGTACTTGATTTCTCAATAAAACCATATTGATTTTTCTATAGTACCCTGTTAACAGTTAGAAACTTTACTAGCTTTTCTTTAAAACTCTTTTCAAATATTTTAGCAAAGTTGGTAATTAATCTGATAAGCCTATAGTTTGATATCCTTGACATTAAACCCGACTTAAAGACTGGAGTCACAATTGAAACCTTAAAATCACCTGGCACAATGCCCGTTTTAAAAATTAAATTAATTATATGCAATAATGGATCGAATATCTCTCAGTGAGTATCCTTTATCACCCTGGAGGAGATGCCATCATGGCCTGGGGAACTATTTGTTTTTAGTGTAGAAATGTGTTTAATCATATCGTTCTTTGACAACGGTGTAAAGAACATGGAAAATTGCAAATCTGGTCCCAATAAACTTGGTTGGTGAAGAGGGGATCTTTATCTCTATTTTTGTTCCAATATTCACAAAATATTTATATATATAATTGGCCATTTCAGCATCATTGGTAAAATTTTCATCATTATCCTTAAGAATGTTTATGGTATTTTTTCTGTTTGTATTTTCATTGGTAGCGTCTTTTATTATTTGATATATTCTTTTCATGTTATTTTTATTTTTCTCAATTTGGATCTGGTAGTATTCGTTTTTTCTCTTTTTTTATTAACTTATTTAGATAATTGTGATAGGTTTTGTATTCATTTTCTAAAATAGGACTACATTTTTTCAGTAATCTTTTTTTTTAATTTATCCCTTTTGCTAATTGATTTCTTTATTTTTTTATTTCCACTTATCACTTTATATTCTGTTGTTGATTTTTTCAGTAAATAAAGATACCCTCACATCATTCACACAGAGTTCTCGCGACGACGACTAAGACTCTCCATACCAGTCAATAAAATTCTAGTGTTAGATGATATATCCTGGTATGGAAAATTATGCTTGAACAGAAGGAATTTCACAATATGTTCAATGAATGATAATCCATGATTAAAAAACACCGAGATCATTAAATAAGGTTGCACATTCTAAGTGCGAGGCTTCAATCCTCTAATTAAATATCACAGGCTCTTTAATTTTGTAATTTCAATTTTCAATTTCAATTTATTATCAAACAGTTTTAACAATATATTATATTATAATATCTATTCCCTAATTGTTTACAAGATTAAATACTATCTTAATGGGACCTAGGTGTGGAAACATCTGTTTGTATCTTTCTACCTGTTCACTAATGACGTTCGTGCTCCAAAATATCAAATTATTGTGAAAAAACCAAATGAAAAATTGTTAAGGTGGAGTTCAAATAGTTTAATTTTGTGCAGATTGCAAGTGAAAGTGAAGGTGGCATCTTCAATGGATTTTTAATCCAAATCTCCATCAAAACCAGTTGAAAAACAACGTGGGAATCATTACAGTGTTGCCATATAAAAATTGTACAAATCAACAAATTCATATTAAAATAGTACAAAGTCAGTACATTTTTGACAGTTCAGTACAATTATTGAAAAAATTGCAAAAATAGTACAGTTCTAGTACAATTTACTTCTTTTCAAGAATTATAGTATCACGTCACAATATACTTAAAAATCTCGAAATATTACGTACAATGGCGACCTGTCAAGATGGCCATCAAAGTAGTAATACGGAGAAAGTGCATTTTGAATGCTGTAAGATGAAAAAATTCAGTAGTTTAGTGTGTATAGGGTGTGGCAAGGTTTATCACTCCTCTTGCGCTAAAAGAGACTGGATTGAAAAAGTAAAGATTTTAGATAACACCAGATTGACATGCTGTGTAGAAGATACATCTGCTAAGCATGAAATCACTGAGACAAGGTTATTGAAGAGAATTATACAAGAACTTGAACAAAAGAACAGTCTTCTCAAGGAAAACTGCAAGTTGTGGATGGAGAAGTCCATGAATCTCGAAAAATCCTTAAAAGTCCAAGAAAATAGTCAAAAAAACATCGAAAAAAAGGGCACACTGGCGCCTATCCATCGTGTCCAAATTATATCTTCCACGCCCACGCGGCCTTCTGAAGAGTCCAAGGAGTCGACTATACCTGTACCAAATTCCTCTGGAAGTTTTAGGCCAGAACCGCCAACCACTGACAGTAGTTCATGTGACCCAGAAAATGGTCCTTTTCCCAACACAAATGAAAACGATGACATTGACAAACAGTTGAAGTCGACCGATGTCAAGGTCGACATCAACAAACAAAAGAAAAGCGTTTCAACAGAAATGTCTGTTCCAGAGCAGGAACAAAACGTTGACGATCAGAAATGGGAAAAGCAGAAAAAGAGGGGATTCAACCGGAGTACTAGATCAGCCCCAATTAAAGGGACAAGGGATGATACAGCTAACATCAAAGTCGCTCGCCGAATTTCAACCACATACTCCTGGATGTTTTTATCAGGTTTATCAGCAGACTCAACAACCAGTGATGTGGAAAATTGCTTAAAAAGCAACAGTATAAACAACTGCTATTGCGAAAAACTTCAGACAAAAAGACAAAACATAATCAGCTCATTTAAAATTGGCATACCTAAGGAAGAAGAAGAGAAAATATTAAATGCTAATTTCTGGCCTAAAGGCATCCTTATAAACAAGTTTTTAAACCTCAAACGGACAATGCCTCTGAAGAGAGGTTAAATGGTGCTTCACCAGGAAACAGAAGCACACATAGAGAAGTTTCCATTATACACCAAAACCTACAGTCCATTGGCAATTCCCATGATGCACTCCAGGAATTAGTAAATGAACATGAGAACTGTCTTGCCATCTGTGTAAGCGAACATTGGAAGGGTCCAAATCAACTTCCCAACTACAGTCTGCAGGGCTACAAGCTCGCATCATCCCATTGCAGAGAGGAGGGAGCCCATGGGGGTGTGGCAGTTTTCATTAAGGACAGAGAGCACTGGAAGGTCAGACATGACATTGTTGGATTTTCTGAAGATGAGATATTTGAATGTGCAGCCATAGAAGTACAACTAGGTAGTAATAATATAATAATTTTAAGTGTATATAGGTCTCCCACTGCTCCAGCAACAGATCTAATAGGTAAATTGGAGACAATATTGAGTAAGATTTTTAATGAAAATTGTTTGATTTTTATTGCTGGGGATTTTAATTTAGATATTAAGAATAGTAATAATAAAAATGTTTGTGATTTTCTCTCTATGTTACAATCGTTTAATGTTTGTCCATCCATTTTAAATGCTACGCGAATATGCAGAACCACTAGAAGTTGCATTGACAACATTTACACTAACTGTGACAATTTCAGGTCAGAGGTACTACATACCCATATATCTGATCACACTGCCCAAAAAATCTCTTTTAAACTTGAATTTGGCAACATTTATAATATTAAGATCAAAAGATGTATTCTTAATGCTCATAATAAAGAATACTTTAAGCAAATGGTAGCAGAAGAAAACTGGGAGGATGTTTTTCAGGTGCCACAATTTTTGGTCGACACCCAGTGGAATATTTTTATGGGTATCCTGTCTCCAATTTTTAATCACTGTTTTCCATTGAAATCAGTAAATACATCATCAAAAAGAGTTCCACATCGGCATGAAATCGAGTCATGTAAGAGGGAATTGGATGTGTTGTTGGTGCTTGATAGGGGGAGAGGGTTTTCACGAGGCATATAGAGAAAAAAAGCGTCATTATAATCATCTTATTACTCAAGCAAGAAAAACTCAAATTGAAAATCGCATAAATAACAGTGATAATAAATCTAAATGTGTTTGGCAGATAGTGAGAGAAATATCAGGTAGCAACAAGGGCCCTGGAGAATGCCAGATTCCTGGTGACCCAAAGACCATTGCCAATAACTTCAACAACTTTATCATCCAAGCAGCTCCGAGCCTGGTGAGAGATTTGCCCCCTGCAGGTCCCTTCTCATGTGATATTCCGGTAAATAATGAGTGTTTCTTTTTGACCCCAGTCACTATCCATGAGGTTCTGAACATAATCACTAAACTTAAAAACAATATGTCTGCAGGTTATGATGAGCTTTCCTCTAACATTGTCAAAAAGTGTGCCGAAGAGTTTGCAATCCCCCTCTGCCATATAATTAATAACTCATTTAAATATGGTATTTTTCCGGACAACCTTAAGTTGGCTTTAGTTAAACCCCTACATAAAAAGGGTGACTTCACAGCTCTTGAAAATTATCGACCTATCAGTCTGATACCCACATTTTCAAAAATCTTTGAGGTGGCTATGTGTGGTAGACTATTACGATATATTTTTACACTGAAAAACTACTAAGTGATTCACAACATGGCTACCTGAAGGGGAAATCTGTGGAGACGGCTGTTTACGACTTTGTAGACAAGATCATTAGTGGCTTCGAAGAGGGTTCTGTATCCATGGGTGCATTTCTTGATCTGTCCAAGGCATTTGATAGCCTGAACCACCAGATTTTACTTGAGAAACTAGAGCGATATGGTGTGCGGGGACCAGCATTGAGTTGGATCCGATCATACTTGATGAATCGAAGGCAGAAGGTGGTAGTTGGGAGAAATGGCGGACAACACTTTTCAGAAGAAGGTTATCTCCAGCTAGGTATTCCACAAGGTAGTGTCATGGGCCCCTTACTATTCATTTTTTATGTAAATGACTTGGCTTTGGAAATTGTTTGTCAAGACTCCTACTTGGTAAACTTTGCTGATGACACAAACATCTTAACTATCGGTTCAACTATGTCTGAGCTTCTTAATATTGCTACCGATCGTCTTACAATTGCACAAAAATGGTTTATAAAGAACAGATTACACCTCAATGCCCAAAAAACCAACTTTGTATGTTTCAGAATCAAACAGAGGAATGGTGACTTTCCACAGGACGCGGAACTCGGTGATGACAAGGTGACTCTAGCCGTGAGTACAAAATTCTTAGGCATAGTTATAGATCAAAACTTGGATTGGGTCGAACAGGTTTCAAATATTTGCAAGAAACTAAATTGTGCCTGCTACTCCCTAAGAGTAATGTCTAAATACCTTGATGCAAATACCCTAAGAACTGTATATTTTGCAAATGTTCATTCTTTGCTTAGATTTGGAGTCATATTTTGGGGAGGGAGCTCCGATGCAGAGCGTACTTTCATTGTACAGAAAAGAGCAATACGTATTGTTCTGGGTCTTAAGTGTAGGGAGACTTGTAGGGGAAGATTTAAGGCGCTTAATATACTAACAGTTCCAGGACTATATATATATGAATGCTTGATCTTCTTTCAAAAAAACAGGTATAAATTTTCTGATCTTGAAACACAACATCAATTCAATACTAGGAATATAGGTCTCAATTTCCCAATTTACAAACTCAGTGCGACTGAAAGGGGCACTGCATATGCGTGCATAAAATTTTTTAATAGGTTACCAAACCACATTAAGTTGGAAACAAACTTTAGATCATTTAAAAATTGTATATTTAAACTGATTGTGGAAGTGGAACCATATTCAATAAATGAATTTTTAGGATAGGTATGTGTCTATATGTATGTATATGTATTTATTAAAAAATGTTGTAATATGCATTTGATTTACCTATGTATTAATTAATTTGTATTTTGTATAGTTAGTCTGTTTTTTTTTAAACAACTATTTTATTATTGACGCCACATCATTCAATTATGTATTCCATTTATTGTACTATGTAATTTTTTGATTAAAGTGATTTTGACTTTGACTTTGTGCCCATATATTAAACTCTGTATTATTTATAATATTGCATAAGTATATATTTATGTACACATCGAAGTATCATTATCTTAATTAAGGTTATAAATCCAACAGTATAAAGTTAAACTCACATTTCACTTCTTATCTCTAATTGTTCATCATTACCTGAAAAGTATGAAAATTCTTTACAATAAAATATTTACATTTGGTAATTCATTGTAAAACTTTGGTGCCAAATAATTAATAGACTTTAAATTGATGTGCTTTCTGTTTATTGGAATAAGTAAGTGTTTATTTACATTAATTCTGGTTTGGTGTTGATGGGAAACCAACTTTTTTAATTTTTCATTTTTGTGTATATAAGAGCAAACGGAATGTACATAAAGACAGTTTATATTACATAATTCTTCATCATATACTAGTTTGGTAGGGTAGAGTCTATTTCTTTTAAACATGATTTTTAAAATAGTATTTTGTATAACAAATAAAGGCTGAATATTACTTTTATATGTTCCACCCCATACAATTAGCCCATACCGCATTAAAGATTCTACAATGGATTTATAAATTATAGTTAGTAGCTTAGTGGAAAGAAACTCTCGTAAAATATAAAATTTATATATCAGATTACGAATTTTTTTTGTTAGATAAGTTATATGTTCTTTCCATTTTAAATGCTGATCAATTTTTATTCATAAATATTTTACACTCGTAGTTCCTTTAATGTCATTGTCCTTATCATTATCTATCATAATAAAATTAAAATCAGGTCTATTTGCATTTGTCAAGGAAAAAGCTATGTAACTTGTTTTAGATAAATTAAGTGACAACTTAACCGATTCCAACCAATTTTTCACTTTAACAATACCATGCATCACACTGTCTTTAACATCATTCCATGTATTACCACAAAATAGCAGGACTGTGTCATCAGCATAAGATATAATTTTTCCGTTTATGTTCATGTTAAGTAAAGAATTTATATATGTTATGAATAATATAGGTCCCAAGATGGTACCCTGGGGCACTCCTACTTTTATTTTCAAGGGGTTACTTAGTACTTCTTTTAATCTCAAATACTGGTTTCTGTCTGAGAGATAGTCTGCCAAGAGATCCAACACACTACCCCGAATCCCATAGTGTGATAAAACATCAAGGAGCAGCTGATGACACACGGCATCAAATGCTTTTGCAAGATCTATAAATACTGCTATAGTTTTTTTATCATTATTTAGGTCATTAGTAATTTCTGATATTAAAGAATACATTGCATCAGCCGTGCTCAAACCCTCTCGAAAACCATATTGTTTATCTGATATCACATTGTTATTCTTAAAAAATTGTACAAGTCTTTGCTTCAGACACATTTCAAAAGTTATTTATAAGACTTATAGGTCGATAATTCTGAATTTTATTTTTTTCCCCTGATTTGAAAATTGGCACAATAATGGACTCCTTGAAATAAGAAGGAATTTTACTTGTTTCAAAAATTAGATTTATAATATGTGTTAAGGGCTTTGCTATTTCTAGGTAGACCAATTTAATCAGTTTTGTTTAAATACTATCTATCCCCGGGGAGCAACCATTTTTTAGATGTGATATGTTTTGAATTATTTCATTTTCTGTGACTGGTATTAAGAACATGGAAGATTTTATGTTGTCTGTTATGCTGATAGGGTTTTGTGGGATATTAATTTTATTTGCCATTTGAGTACCAATACTATTAAAATAATTATTACAAAAATTTGCCATATCAACAACATTTGAGAAATTATTATCTTCTTCATCTAGAAATGCATAATTTTACACTTATCAATATTCATCTAGAAACGCATAATTTTACACTTATCAATATTTAATTTTAATAAGTTAGAACGACACCATCTGACCAAATTCTCTAAATCGCCTTGCATCATAAAACAGTCTTCAACTGATTTGACAGTGATGAAGAACTACAAATCATCTACATAAAGAAGGCATGTTGAGAACACTGAAGCTACACTATTGATGTCCAAGATGGGAACCCTGAGGTACCCCAGAAGTCACAAGAACCTCATGAGACTTTACTCCACTTAGCTGGACGTACTGCTTTCTGTTCCTCAGATAGGAGCAAATCCATTCTAGGTATTTACCAATCGCTTCGAGTTTCTTGATCATCAGTAGAATGCTGTCAAATGCCTTTGATATATCTGTATATATTACGTCGATTTGGAATCCCTTCTTCATAGACTGCACTAAGCAATCCTGCATGACTGCTAAATTGATAGTAGTGGATTGACCTTTAAAGAATCCGTGTTGCTGTGGTCTTGTGATTCCTGTTTACAGCAAAGAGTTCATGATGAGAGTGATGATTGACTCAAAAATCTTCGCAATTGTCGATAAAAGGGAATTGCCTCCATAGTTCTGAACATCAGATTTTATTCCCTTTTGAAAACAGAAAACAGACGTGATTCCTTCCAAACGGTGGGAAAAACAGATTTGGAAAACGATGTTTGAAAAATCTTACATGGAGGTTCTGTTAAAGCATCTTTGCGGTTCTTTAACAACAAAGGGAATAACCCACCTGGTCCTGCTCTATTCGTGGTATCAAGATAATTAAGTTTATCAGCAATTTCATCTTCAGTGATGTGGTGAGTTGCAAGGTGCTGGAAAAATCCATCCGATACTTGCACCTGATCGAGGGTAAGCTCATTTGTATGGTCACAGAAACAGGATTAACGATGAACCAGTCGCTGTTTACGCTTAATAGGCAAATTAAAAACCCTGAATGTGAACATAAGAAACGACCTTACCCAGTTCCAAAGAAAGCAGTGAAAAAAACTGTATGCTGAGTTGGACCATAGAAAGGAAAATGGAGAAAGGACCATTAGGATAAGATATCGTAGTGGCATTCCATATATTGCCAGGCTTAGCCCTCAAGTGGTAAAGTCAAAGTCAAAGTCAAAATATGCTTTATTATCATAAGAAAGAGATTTTCATTGACAAAGCTTTAAATTAACCTAATCAATAAGTAATAGTCATAAATTAAATTTTTTACATAGAAGTTAATAATCATAAAATCAATTTATTTACATAAAAGTTAACAAACAAGAAAAACAACTAACTAGATAGAAACACTCAATAGAATGCTATACTGATACATAAAAAAAAAATATACAAAAAAAAAATACACAAAAAAAAAATATACAAAAAAACAAAAACGATGTGATACACCTATGATAAAACAGTTATTTATAATATACTTATAAAATAAAAATAGGCTACTGAATATAATTTATGTATTTATGTATAACAAGGATCAATTGATATATCAAAATGAGCTGGAAAAGAATTCTTCGAGGTTATAATAAGCCCTTTGTAACAAAAGTTTTTTTACATCCTTCGTCATCCCTAAACTTTTCTGAAGATTGTAGGTTTTTTAATCCCACTGGCAGGTGATTAAAAATCTTTAAGCCATCATAAATAACTGACTTGTTTATAAGAGTGCTCGATGGTATCGGCAATGGGAGGTTATGATGCTGGCGAGTGTAGTGCTGGGAATAAGTGATCCCAAACACATCACGATATTTAAAGATCAAACAAACAGTCTCAAGTATAAAAAGTGAAGTTAAAGTTAGAATTTTCTTTTGCACAAATAGTAGTCTGCAAGAATCTCTAGACTTTGCTCCACAAAGGTATCTTACAGCTCGTTTTTGCAAGACAAATACGAGATTTAGTAGGTTCTGATTGGAGACTCCCCAAAATGCAATGCCATATCTCAGATGTGATTCTATCAGAGCGTGATAAGCTGTTTGTCCTATTTTAAGTCCAAGTTCGTTCATAATAACTTTAATTGCATAACAACCAGAAGCTATTTTTTTACTCAACTGCATGATATGTTTGTCGAAGCGCAGTTTGCTATCTATAACGACACCAAGAAATTTCGTGTCAGAACATTTCTCCAGTGGGAAATCACCAATTACCAAACCCTCGACACTACACTTAAAACTAATTACATGGGTCTTACTCAGATTTAGCAACAATAGGTTTGAATCAAACCAATTTGACACCTTTATCAAGTCTGAGTTGATAATATCTCCCAATGTCTTAACATTTTTGGAGTGCCACAAGATGGTAGTATCGTCGGCAAACAATGTAAATTTTCCTTTAATATCAATAGATTATAGATCATTCAAGTACAAGAGAAAAAGCACTGGTCCAAGTACCGAACCCTGAGGCACACTCCATTCATTTAATCGGCTCTCTGATGATGTGTTATCCACAAATACTCTTTGACTCCTTCCCCTCAAGTAGGATTCCAGCCATTCCAGAGCACAACCCCTAAAACCATAACAATGAAGTTTGCGCAGCAGTATATCATGACTCACACAATCAAAAGTTTTTGATAAGTCACAAAATACCGCCGCAACCACCTCCCCTTCATTTATGTTTCTATAAACTCCCTCCAACAATGCAAACATGGCATCATTTGTACTCTTATTGCACTGGAATCCAAATTGTTTACGATCAAGTATATTATTGCTCTCAAGAAATGACATTATACGTTTTTCAACTAATTGTTCAATGATTTTTGAGAGTGTTGAAAGAAGCGATATTGGTCGGTAATTTGATGGTTGGTTAGGGTCACCACCTTTAAATAGAGGGATTACCTTTGCTGTTTTCAAACAAGAAGGAAAAAATGAAAAAAATAAAGGATCCAAAAAACGACTTAGCACTTTAAAGTGCTACTATCAAAACGTTGGTGGTCTCCATACTAAACTACAAGACCTTACAGAAGCATTGATTGCCTGTAATTACGATATTGTAATTCTGACATGGCTTAATGACTCGTTTTCGGCTGGTGAGGTGAAGTTTCATAGATTTAATGTGTATCGTGTGAACAGATCTAAAGTAACCAGCGAAAAAGCTAGAGGCGGTGGAGTTATTATAGGGGTATCTGCCAAACTAAAATCAAAAAATGTGCCAGTTCTGTGCAAAGAGGTAGAGCAAGTGTTTGTAGAGGTCAGATTAGATAAAAAGTTATTTATCTTTGGAGGTGTTTACATCCCTCCAAGTTCTCCATCTGTCAAGTGTGAGCTTCATTGCATGTCAGTACAGGGAATTGCTGATAGTTACCTCCATGCTGATTTGTCCATATTTGATGATTACAACCTGCCGGGTGCTGCCTGGTATAACGAGGAGTATGGTACCTGTGAGGTGTGATGAAGATTCCCCTGCCCGCATGGTGGCTGAGACATTTGCGTTTCTGAACATGTATCAGGTGAATAATATTCCAAATAATAGAAATGTATTCTGAGATCTGTTTTTTTTTTTGACATTTATCTAGTATTGATGTTGTACCTGCATATGATTTGTTACTGCCAGAGAGCATGCACCACAGTGCATATTATTTTGATATTTTAGTCAGGGATTGTGGATTGTTGAATTTTGAAGAGTTTTATTTTGACTTTAACAATGGAAATTATGTAGAAATAAATAATTTGTTGGCATCTTGTGACTGGGAGAAGTTGTTTGAGGGTGTTAATGTAGATGTAGCTCTTGAAAGGTTTTATGACGTTCTGAATTGCTGTTTAAACTTGTACATCCCTCAAAAGAGGATTAAAAGCACCAACTTTACTAAATTGTTCAGTCCAGAACTGAAAGATCTTGTGTGTCAGAAAAAACTGCACACAAGAAATACATGCAAGCTGGAAGACGTGCAGACTATGAGAGTTTCGCAGACCTTAGAGCTTTATGTAAAATTGAAACAACGGTGCTATAACTTGAATTCGACCAGGGTGGAAGACTCATTTAAATCTAATCCAAGATATTTCTGGAAATTTCTATTAAATTTATAAAAGATGAGAGTGTGCTGAATGGTTTACCTACTAGTATGTATGTAGATTTCTAATTTGTTTACGAAACACTTTGCTAGTGTCTATGATAATTCCAATTGTGCAATTCCGAACTTCACTTTCAACCCCTTTGGTAATATAAGGCTACAGAGATTTCTTTTGTCTGATGTCTTCTCTAAGATCCAAGTTTTTCCGAACAGATCAAGTAGCGGTCCTGATCAGATCTCTAACACTAAAAAAATGTGGTTTTACTATTTCAGTACCGCTGCTTTATATATTTAACCGATCATAGGAAACTTGTACATTTCGAATTAAATGGAAACACAGCTTTATTACTCCTATCTTCAAGTCTGGTGCAATTGAAGACATTAGAAATTATAGGGGAGTCTGCATACAATCTGCCATATCGAAACTATTTGATAGCCTTGTGTTCGATCAGTTACGCTGGTGCTGCAGGCGTTATGTGTGTGACCTTCAATTTTGGTTACTTATGATGTTGCCTTGTTGGAGGCCCTGGAGAGGGGTAAACAGGTAGATGCAGTCTATACTGACTTCTCCAACGCTTTCGACAGGGTAAATTTCAAAATTCTGTTGGCTAAGCTGGCACACCTGGGTTTCTCAGAGGGCTTGGTGTTGTGGTTGGAAAGCTTTTTGACGGGAACAACGCAGGCTGTAAGAATTAACAGTAATGTATCCACTGTCTTTGATGTCACCTCTGGTGTACCTCAAGGGTTCCACTGCGTCCCTCTTCTGTTTATACTATTTGTGAATGACATAACTAAGCGTATTATTAACTCTCAGGCACTAATGTTTTCTGATGACCTAAAAATTTACAAGGTGATTAAGCGGGAGAGCGACGCAGTTGAGCTCCAGAGTGATCTCAATGCACTTTCGCAGTGGACAAATGACAACCATCTATTTTGGAACATAAGCAAGTGCTGCTTTATAAGTATTTTTCGGGTCAGGACAAGATACCCTACTGCTTACAGACTGAACAATGAAGATTTGTTCTATTCTAACAGTGTTAAAGATCTTGGTGTTGAATTAATGCTGACTTTTGTTGAGCATATTTCTAAGGTGAGTGTAAGGGGTCTACGAACGTTAGGTTTTGTGTTGAGAAATTGTTCTCATTTCTTAATTGACACTATTAAGCTGATTTATTGCTCACTTGTCCGTTCAGGTTTGGAGTATGCGACGGTCGTTTCGTCTCCATTTAATCAGGCCCACAAAGAAATGTTAGAGGAAGTCCAGAACAAATTTTTGAGATTCGCTGCATTCAAGTTGAATATTAACATGTGGAATTATCACAGAACTGATATGAGGCTCCTGCTACAGTTAGGATCGCTGGAGAATAGGCGTCTATTGTTTGACATGTTTTTTGTTTTTAAGTTGATCAATGGCTTGTCCACTTGTCCCCAACTATTGTCAAATTCAGCATCCCTTCACACATTTATGGGACTCATTCCCCCATTGACAGAACTCTTCAAGTATTTAATTCTAATCCAGACCTTGATGTTTTTAACTGTACGCTGTCTGGTTTTAAAAGACAAGCTTTTAATGTGATACCGATATGATTACATTGTATTTGCATTTTTCAATTCATCAATTACTGCTAATGATTTAGAAATATTTCTTGAACATTTTTCGACTTTTAACATCTTGTATGATAATAACCTAGTGTTGATTGGTGATTTTAACGTTCCTTCCTATGTTAATGAGAATTCTTTTGATATCAAGCGTGTACTTACTGCAAATTTTGTTGATCTACTCAGGCTCGACCAGTATAATACTGTACGCAACATCAACGGTCGCTTATTGGATCTGCTGTACTCCAACTTAGATTGTACGGTAACTCATTGCACTGATGCCCCATTTGTTGATGAGGACCCACATCACCCATCACTACTGTTTAATGTCAAATCTGCTCTGTTGCATGTAGACAATTTTCCAGTCAACGGAGACCGCCACAGCGAATTTAATTTTCGTAAAGCTGACTTCCTGCGTTTGTATGATATACTATTAAACACCGATTGGTCACCAATCTATAATGCTAACAACGCACTAGACTCTTGCAATGCCCTTTATAATGTATTGAACGATGTCTTTACCGACTGCATACCTAGGACGGTCAATCGCCGTCGACGGTTTCCACCATGGTTTTCGAGTGACATTGTTAAAAACATTTTTAAAAAAGAGAAAGCATATCATGATTATCGGCAACATAATTCATACCTCTATCTACAGCGCTTTAAAACTGTAAGGCGACTAATAAAGCAGCAAATTAATCTTGCCTACAGACATTAGTACATTACTCAGGCAGAGAGAGATATCGCTCGAGACCCATCTAACTTCTGGTCCTTCATTCAAGGTAAGCGCGGCAAATCAAGAATTCCTAGTATCCTAAGAGACGGCGACTTAGTGTATGACACCCCCCAAAAAATTGTTGATGCGTTTGCGGGCCTGTTTGAGAGTGTTTACAGGGTGTCCGTCCGCGGTGAGGATGCTCAGGTTACTGTGTCTAATGTTGAAATAACAGATATCGCTCAAATAAATCCCGACGATGTCCTGGTGGCTGCTAGACGACTTAAAAACAAATTAACTTCTGGGGTGGACGGTGTACCGAGCTTCTTTGTAAAGGACTGTGCTGGTGTGCTTGCTGAACCGTTATCCCACATCTTTAATCTTATGATCACAACAGGTTCTATTCCAGACATCTGGAAAACTGCCAGAGTGATACCGGTTCTGAAGAAGGGCGAATCTAGCTTACTGGCGAATTACAGACCAATATCCTTACTGTGCAATTTTTCAAAGCTTTTTGAGATCTTAATACATCAGAAACTGTTCCCTAGTGTTCGAAATTTACTCTCCCATGATCAACATGGTTTCATTAATTCTAGATCTTGTGTTACTAATCTCGTTTCTTTAACGCATGAGGCCTTTCTGGTTCTTGACTCACGAGGTCAGCTCGATGTTGTGTATACAGACTTTCAAAAGGCATTTGATCAGATCGATCATTTCATTTTACTTTCTAAGCTCGACGGCCTTGGGATTTCTCACAGACTACTGAACTTATTTGAGTCGTACCTGACTGGTCGTGTGCAGTTCGTGGAGTGTGAGGGGTTCAGTTCACCATCATACACCTCCACTTCGGGAGTGCCACAGGGATCAAACTTGGGACCACTTCTGTTTCTAATTTTTATCATTGATCTTATCAATACTATAAATGGGCCTAAACTTGTGTATGCTGATGATCTGAAGCTTTATCGGACGATTGACCGAGTCGAGGATTGTCTCCTTCTTCAAGGTGACTTATTAACGCTTACCAACTGGTGCCGAATGAATCGACTGGCATTGAACCTAAGTAAGTGCAGCGTTCTTAGCTTCAACAGAAAGAATGGCCCGATTTTATACAACTACACGCTGGACGATGTTATTCTGAGCAGGCCTCAGAGTATCTCAGATCTAGGAGTCGTATTCGATGCGAGGCTGTCTTTCATATCGCATATTGAAAAAGTGGTCGCTTCTGCCTCTGGAGCACTGGGCTTTGTTATCAGGAATAGCAAACACTTTGAGAGCCTTTCAACAATCAGACTGCTGTATTATACCTTTGTTAGGTCTAAAATTGATTATGCATCAATTGTGTGGAATCCCATATACAACTGCCATATTATCGGTATTGAACACATCCAAAGAAGGTTCTTGAAATATATAGCGTATAGGCGTGATGGAATATATCCTCCTAGAGGGTATGATCACAACTTGCTCCCTGAAAGCTTTCAGGAACAATCACTCCTGACGAGGAGGCGAATTCAATCTGTAAAATTTCTGTATCGTCTTCTGCATAACCTTATTGATTGTCCATCTTTCCTGGGTGAAATTAGTTTTCTTGTTCCGCGCTTAGGTGCAAGACACACACCAACTTTTTATTTGGGCACGGCCAGGTCTAATGTCCTCAGTCAGAGTCCGCTTTATTTTATGTGTAGAGAATTCAATCGAATATCGCATATTTGCGATATAAACACTAGCCCACTTAGAACCATAGTTCGTGCACTGTCGAGCCTGCCAAATGCGTAGTAAAGTTTGCTAGGGACCAATACATTTTTTACATATATGTATGCTATTTTTGTTGTTTTGCTGTTGCAGTCTTTGTTACTATTAATACAGAGTTCTTTTTTTTTTTTTCTTTTTTCTTTTTACATTAGTTTTTGTCAATATGTTTATTTGTTACTATTATTACTGTTTTTTTTGTTTTTTTTATCGTAACATTTATATATTATTGCCAATACGTTTATGATTATCATTTAATTTTCATTATATTTAATTTTTTGAATTTCCTGTAATTGGGTTTAAAACCTGTTGGAAATAAAGGCTTATTTATTTATTTATTTATTTATTTTTCTTTTTGTAAATTTTGGTCCATTTTATACTTAAGTGTGTTAATAATTTCGCTAATTTCACTATCTTGTTTGTATAATTAGGTTGTTTATAATTAGGTTGTAACTATTATTGTAAAATGGGGTTACCTGTCAATTTTGTAAAATAAAATAAAATTTTTAAGGCCTAAATTTATGTTTTTTCCAAATTTTTTGAGTCTATGTATTCCAACTGCTGCCTCAATTATTCTACAAGAACTTGCAGGGTTGGTTCCAACTGTTGCCTTAACATTAATTTCATTGGTATACTATTGTGAGTTATTATTGTAAGTTTTTGGTTGAGATTTGCATAATTAGATTGAATATTCTGTTGCTGAGTTGCCTCGTTTCTGGATACCTATATAATAATATTATAAATAACAGGGAAATGAAATGTACCTTCTAATATTATACCACTCTAATTACACTTCTCTTGCTTAATAGGAATGTTCATTACATTGTATAAAACAGCACATCATATCATAATTCTCATAAGCAGCCATATTTTAATAAAACAAAACAATCCAACTTGACAACTTTCGCAGCCGACTATGAATAATTTAAATTATACTAACACTATTGCATTTTAAACAACCCCGCTGAGGTTATAAGATTATCCTTGCGTAACGACAGTCAATGCGTTTGCTATAGATGTATGTATCTTCCTGTGTACTTAATCTATGCTAGACAGAGTATGGACACAAATCTGAACTTGCAATGTGTCATTTCTTTGCTTGATTTCTTAGCCGTGTATAGGTTCTTCTTTTTATATTTTGACATGCATTTTCGACCTTTACTTATTAATTTTTTTGAAATTTGTAAATTAAAAAAATTAGAAATTTTTCATGTTCAGGTTCACATCTGTATCATACTCTTTAAATACCAACAAAAAATATGTGCATAGGCATCTTAAGTGATGTACTGGGGAAATGACTGATAGAGACCAGTTAAACCTCAGAGAGAAGTTGATTCATTTTTACTTAAGCTTCCTATGTCAAATAATATCTTCAAATTTTCGCGTTGCGATAGTATTAAAACACAGCTCGATGACGCAATTTAAGGTAAATCTTCGTACCATCATCCGGCAACTGCGTCGTCAACACCTCGCGACTCTCTACAGTCCACACACTCACAACCACCATCACCGTCGCAACCACATCCACTCCAACAACAGACAACGCCAAACGACAGCCTACAACGGCCACCATCACCAATAGACACGGGCCACATAGACGCCAACACCCCCTCCATACCTTCCGCCTTCGATCTAGCGCCACCGCCGGCCGGCTTTGAAACCGCTCAGGCGCCCAAGGTCACGCAGTTCGATGGCGTTATCATTGAAGGCGGCAAAATCATCAAATTAGAGCGCATGAAGCAAGAGGAGATCATCAATTGCACCTGCGGTTTCACGGAGGAGGACGGACTGATGATCCAGTGCGAGCTGTGCCTCTGCTGGCAGCACGCCTACTGCAACAACATCCAGAAGGAGAGCGAGGTTCCCGAGAAGTACGTGTGTTACATTTGTCAGCATCCCCTGAGGGAGCGACAGTCGGCGAAGTACCTGCACGATCAGGATTGGCTCAAGCAGGTAAGGTTCATTAATTTGAATATTTTGTTGTATTATTTTTTTATATATTTACTCAGTAATTAATTTCGTACAGGGAGTAATTTATTTGTGGATTATAAAGGAGTTTTACATGAAACTTAAGATGCTGTAAACCAGATTTTCATAAATATTCAAACTCATAATTTCATAATAATCACTATTGGGTCACCCTGTATATATATATATATATATATATATATATATATATATATATAATAATAATAATAATAATAATCTCCTTTAATTGCCAACAACATGAAACAAGATTTAAAATATAGGATTTAAAAATATAGTAAACTAGTTTAAAAATAAAATAAGGAATAAAAACATCTCGCATGCAGAAATTCAATGGTGTGCTTTCTAAATATATATATATATATATATATATATATATATATATATATATCATGGTCATTTGCAGAGAATAATGATCTATATTTCTTTCAAAAAGGTTGGGCTGTTTTTTAACATACATCACTAATGCCAAAAAGTATAAAGAAGGAGCTGTTAGAATGGAAAGTTTTGAAAAATATTATTCTTTAGAAAGCCAAGTAACATCGCCTGATAAACTGTCAATATAAATATATTTTAATTTTTCTTACACAGTGGCTGGCAATTTGGGGCAGCTTTTTTGAGTCAAGACATTAAGCTTTTTAAAATTCAAGACGTTAAGCCTCATAAACACAAAATAGACAAATTGAATATTTCTGTTGCCACAAAACTGAACCCTTGCAAAGAGATTGCGGTGTAAGGATATCCAGATCTCCGTCCCGAGGTCCAATTTACAGGTCGCCCAGTAGACTAAGGCAATACAGCCCTATCACCATGCTAAAAGAACCAGTCGATAAGTATGAGAAAATGGTTTAAGGCGGTACTAAACAAGTTACGAAATAATCAAAGACCATAGAACAGACAAATGGAATGTATCTGTTGCCACAAATTTGGACATACGCAAAGAGAATGCTGTGTGTGAATATATAGATCTCATTTCAGAGATCCAATTTCCAAATCGCCGAGGAGACGACATCAATACAGGCCCCTTACCAGGATAGAAAAGTTATACCAGTATGATCTCCAAATTGAATATTGATCCAACCTACAACAAAAATGCTGATGCCTTAACCAACGGGAGGGATGTTCACAAAGAAATCAAGAGGGTTTACGATGAAGCCAGACCACCAGTCAACTAAAAGACTTTAATTGTGGACTAATTTTGCCTGAAAAAGGAAGTACCAGAAAACAAGATAAAAATAGTACACAAGGACAAACTGAAGAAATATCATTGACAGCGTGATGAGTTATTAAACGTTTATGCAGATGAGCTAGAGATAAACAAACATATTTTTCTATATTGAGTTCAGTCAAAGGCATTCTGGAAGATTATGGCGAATTCGTAATGCATATACATGGAGAGGAATGTTGACGATTTGGAATTATTCTTATAATAGGTGTGTTAACGTAAAGAAAACCACATAATAATATATAATAAATGAGTATTGTCAAATATGGCGTTATCGTTTTATATTTTGCGTTTATAAGTATTCAGTCAGATGTCCTGCATCAGGATTCTTTTCGACATAACCAGATATATTATTATTAATTTCGTTACTTGCGTTTTAAATGTAAAATAGAATGATTTATGTTTGATTTTAGGGTACATTACCAGTAGCGTCTTATCATAGCAAAAATAAGCAAGAACTGGAAAAGCGTTTCGAAAAACTGAAAAAGTGTCATGATTTGTCAGGTGGATTGTTGGAGCTGAGGGAATATTTGCATACGCTAGCGGTGAAACTAAAAATTGCTGAGTAAGTAAGATTTATTATTTTATTATTTATTCTGACGAAAGGAATTCCTTGATAAAATACTTTGCATTGGATTTAAGGCTGCTTGAAATTAGGATAATTTGGGTATTAGATGCATGACCGACCACAGTCGTTTCGATCGCCAATAGTGGTAATTTGAGCGTGCCCAAGAGATGTTGCTGTTTGTTTGATTAATGCAATATTGTTCTCATATGCTGGGAATCATAACTTTCCTGTCATAATAATCTAGGTTAGTTTTTTATCCTATAAAAGACTGCCTTTTGTAAAATATTTCTATAACTATAGAAATAGGGTACTCTGCTCTTGGGGTCATTTTAGATTTTTAAAATTTTTGGACAACCTGTATAACTGCGTCAGATTCCAGTATTAGTTTTCAATGTTTCAGGGCAAGCAAAACTTTTTATGAAGAATGAATGTTTTTCCTAAAATGCGTAACAATAACGTTTACAGATATAGTTCATACATCCGGAGAACACATTGTATATACAGGGTTGATAGATTTTAAATTTTAAGTAACAGATGTTTGATTTATGGTACTACAAAAATTATTTAAATTTTTACGAGGCATATTATTTTTTTTTGTTCATTTTTTTTCATTTGTCAGTTAGTGAGCGCCTTTTTTGAGTTTAACCTATTTAATGAAAAGCACTGGAAAACCGTTATTCTCTCGTACGTATTTTGAAAATGCCGGACATTCGGTCGAATAGTTTAGTATCCAGTCAAAACCGAATATCCGGCTAAATTCGAGAAAGTGGCCGGATATACGGCTTCTTTATATTATACAAATCCTAGTTTTATATAATTTTAAATATCGACTATGATCATATTTTCTGTATTTATTATTATACGCTTTTTGCATTGTATTTTTAAATATATACGTTGAAAGGTTTTTTCTGACTGATGTGACAATTTGTTCTTTTAGCCCTGATGATGACACTGATTACCTAGTGCCAAAACGTAGGCATTTGATTTTGTTGTTTTAATAAACAATCCAAAAAATTGCAAAACTTCTTTCTTTTGAATATAAATGCTTAAATTTTGCATTTTAAGTGAGGCAGTTCGTATATCCAGGAAGCATTTTCCGCAGCTAAATTAGACAGCCTAGGTTAGATCCTTGGGGAACCCGGGAAGTACTAATATATATGTTAAATTTGGCCCCTTTTATCTCAGTTTATTGCTTTCTGTTACTTAAATATGACTGGATTAAATCCACTAAATTTAGTGTTACATTCATTTTTTTTTTCAAGGAATCAATTACAACACTATGTGACCCTATCAAAGGCCTTTTCCATATCAGTATATTACATCAACTTGTGTTTTATTATTTAAACAGGCTACAAACAAACGCATTAAATAAATTAATGAACTAATACATTAACTGCCGGATATGACCTTCATTTTCTTCAATACATGTACGTAGGCGAAAAACAAAATTGGCAAAAGCATTTTGGAGCGTTTCTGCGGTAATTGAATTAAAAATGTTAATGACGTTATTTCTGAGTTCATTTAAATTTGCAGGAGTAGAACTATAGCACCTTTCCTTAATATACCCCCATATAAAAAAATCGGGTATTGTTAAATCAGGAGAAAAGGGAGCCCATTTGATGGGGCCAGCTCGAACTATCCAGATGTTTCCAAAAGTTGTGTTTAATGAATTCCTTGCTGTTACAGAAAAGTGAGGTGGGGCAAGATATTGTTGGAAATATACATCATGCAGTATTCCTTCTTAAACATTTTTGAATCACGTAAATAATTAATAATAATCTGACACTTTTGCCAAAAAAGTCAGATGAAGCAACGTTTGAAAATTTTGGGTGACAAAAAACCTAGAGCTTACAATGAGTTTGAAAGAGATTGCCCTAAGTTAAATGTATGGTGTGGTCCGTCAAAAACAAAAATTGTTTCCAATAAAATTAATGTAGATTAGTTGTTGTTTCAGTTGTTGGTTCTGAAAGATTGTAACAAATTTTACGTTTTTAGAAAGAGGGAGGATCGGGCTTCTAAATGTGTGTTAGAGATACAGGGTGTTCCATTTGAAATAAGCCCTTAATATGCATTGGAAAATGCTTATTTTTTCGCTATTTTCAAAAAAAAATATTGAGACCTGACAACAACGTAGGCAAAAACCTGAAGAAATTCAGTGAAAACCGCATCTTAATATCTCTATTCCATTTTGAGTTATAACCCGATAAAATGTGATACTTTATAGATGGGCACCCTGTATTATAGATAAAAACTAAATAAGTATACATACAGGGTTATTTTTGGATTCTACGGAGAATTTTAATGCTATTTTATGTAGCGTGTCCTATACCTAGGTTCAAGTGTTCTTAAGATATTTGACCTTGAACCTAAAATGAGCCTTCGGGGTCCCAAATTTTAAAGTCTCATATTTTTGTAAGTTTTGAAGATATAATCTTCATATTTTGCAGACGATCGGTAAATAATCTTAGGTTTCTATTTTTTTTTTATTGAATTTGTCTATTTTTATACAGGGTGTCCTAAATTCAGCGGCAAACATTCACATTTTCAAAGCCGCTAAAGTCCGTTTTTTTAAATGGGACATCCTATAACTTTATGCACTATTAAATGTAGAATTTAATTGGGTTTTATAGAAATATCGTATGTATTTGCTTAAATGTTTACATGTTCCAATGGAGAGCCATGGAAAAACAATTGAGATCCAATATCCGATATGACAGATGATTAGTATGCATTATTTATCGAAAGCTGTCAGTGATAAACTAAATTTTCTAAATCGAAATGGAAAAATACTCAAACGCTGATATTCTCAATCTATTTTATATTCATGGAGAATGTTATAAAATTTTGGAGAGAACGTGTCGGGTGTTTAATGAACGCCACCCTGATTTGCCGACAATGAACAAGTCAAAATTCAAGAGGATTAAAACGAACTTTTTGCGTTTTGGCAAGGTTAAAGTTACAAAAAATGTTCCGAAACCAGTGACAAATGCCGAGGATAACGTAATAAACACATTAGAACACTGCAGAAAAAGATTTGGGAATTTCTTCTTCATCTGTCTAAAGAATCTTGAGCGAACATCATATGCACGCTTATTCCTTCCAAAACGTGCAAGCTTTGAGACCTGGTGATGACGTCCGACGAGTAGAATTTGGCGAATTCATGTTTTTGAAAATTTAAGAGGACCCTCAATTCCTTTCAAAAATATTTTGGACCGATGAAGCGAAATTTTCTAGAGAAGGAATAACAAATATAAGAAACGAACATTTCTGGGCAGCAGAAAATCCGCACGCTTTACGCGAAACACATTCTCAAGAGAGGTTTAGCTTCAATGTTTTCGGTATAGTATTAAATGATCAGGTGCGGTACTGTATTTATGAAGACAATTTAAACAGTGATAAGTATTTGGAAATTCTACGAGGACGGTTTCTGAATTTATAGAAGAAATTCCTATTGGCGAGCTAAAAAATTATTGGTATCAATTAGATGGGGCACCAGCACATAATTCCGCTGCAGTTTATCTCCAATTATCTCGAATTTTTGAAGATCGCTGGATTGGTCCCAATGGCCCTGTGAGATGGCCCACGCGATCGCCTGATTTAACACCCCTAGACTTTTATTTATGGGGATTTATCAAAGGTAAAGTCTATGCTTCTCCAGTAAATAACCAACAAGTTTGACTGGACAGGATACGAACAGCTTTTGCCGAATTAGAAAACGGACAAATTCACGGGCCACAGCAACTGTACAAAGAAGAATTGAAATGTGTCTTCAAATGAACGAACAGCATATAGAACATTTGTTATAATTCAATTTTATTACTTATATTATCAATTAACAGTCTCGAACTTAGTAGATATGGTTAAAAATAATGTAAACAATTTATTACATTTTTTATAACTTTAACTTTTCCGAAACGAAAAAATTTCGTTTCAATCCTCTTCAATTTTCTCTTGTTCATTGGCGATAAATGAGGATGTTTTTCATTAAAAACATGGCACGTTCTCTCCAATATTTTGTAACATTCTCCGCGAATATAAAATAAATTGAGAATATCAGCTTTTGAGTGTTATTTTATTTTAATTTAAAAGTTTGAAATCAGCTGTCATGTTGAATAGAAAAGCACAACAATTGTTTTTCTATGGCTTACTACGGGAAGGTGTAAGCATTTAGCAAATACATATGATAGTTTAATAAGAACCTGATTATTTCGAAAATGGTTACGAATAGGTATAGGGAACCTTAATACAGTTCGATAGAAAATTAAATTCTACATTTGATAGTGCATAAAGTTATAGGGTGTCCCATTTAAAAAAACGGACTTTAGCGGCTTTGAAAATGTGTATGTTTGCCGCTGAATTTAGGACACCCTGTATGAAAATAGACAAACTCAGTAAAAAAAATAGAAACCTAAGATTATTTACCGATCGTCAAGTTTTGAAGATATAATCTTCATATTTTGCAGACGATCGGTAAATAATCTTAGGTTTCTATTTTTTTTATTGAATTTGTCTATTTTTATACAGGGTGTCCTAAATTCAGCGGCAAACATTCACATTTTCAAAGACGCTAAAGTCCGTTTTTTTAAATGGGAGACATCCTATAACTTTATGCACTATCATATGTGGAATTTAATTGGGTTTTATAAAAATATCGTATGTATTTGCTTAAATGTTTACATGTTCCAATGGTGAGCCATGGAAAAACAATTGAGATCCAATATCCAATATGACAGATGATTAGTATGCATTATTTATCGAAAGCTGTCAGTGATAAACTAAATTTTCTAAATCGAATTGGAAAATACTCAAACGCTGATATTCTCAATCTATTTTATATTCATGGAGAATGTTATAAAATTTTGGAGAGAACGTGTCGTGTGTTTAATGAACGCCACCCTGATTTGCCGCCAATGAACAAGTCAAAATTCAACAGGATTGAAACGAACTTTTTGCGTTTTGGCAAGGTTAAAGTTACAAAAAATGTTCCGAAACCAGTGACAAATGCCGAGGATAACGTAATAAACACATTAGCTTATTTCCACGCAAACCCGCAAAGTTTAATACCGTCTGCAGAAAACGATTTGGGAATTTCTTCTTCATCTGTCCAAAGAATCTTGAGCGAACATCATATGCACCCTTATTCCTTCCAAAACGTGCAAGCTTTGAGACCTGGTGATGACGTCCGACGAGTAGAATTTTGCGAATTCATGTTTTTGAAAATTTAAGAGGACCCTCAATTCCTTTCAAAAATATTTTGGACCGATGAAGCGAAATTTTCTAGAGAAGGAATAACAAATATAAGAAACGAACATTTCTGGGCAGCAGAAAATCCGCACGCTTTACGCGAAACGCATTCTCAAGAGAGGTTTAGCTTCAATGTTTTCGGTATAGTATTAAATGATCAGGTGCGGTACTGTATTTATGAAGACAATTTAAACAGTGATAAGTATTTGGAAATTCTACGAGGGACGGTTTCTGAATTTATAGAAGAAATTCCTATTGGCGAGCTAAAAAATTATTGGTATCAATTAGATGGGGCACCAGCACATAATTCCGCTGCAGTTTATCTCCAATTATCTCGAATTTTTGAAGATCGCTGGATTGGTCCCAATGGCCCTGTGAGATGGCCCACGCGATCGCCTGATTTAACACCCCTAGACTTTTATTTATGGGGATTTATCAAAGGTAAAGTCTATGCTTCTCCAGTAAATAACCAACAAGTTTGACTGGACAGGATACGAACAGCTTTTGCCGAATTAGAAAACGGACAAATTTATGGGCTACAGCAACTGTACAAAGAAGAATTGAAATGTGTCTTCAAATGAACGGACAGCATATAGAACATTTGTTATAATTTAATTTTATTATTTTATTTATTTATTGTTGATTGTTAGATTGCTATAATTTTTAAGTTCACTCAAACAAATTTAGAACAGTCTCGAACTTAGTAGATATGGTTAAAAATAATGTAAACAATTTATTACATTTTTTATAACTTTAACTTTTCCGAAACGAAAAAATTTCGTTTCAATCCTCTTCAATTTTCTCTTGTTCATTGGCGATAAATGAGGATGTTTTTCATTAAAAACATGGCACGTTCTCTCCAATATTTTGTAACATTCTCCGGGAATATAAAATAAATTGAGAATATCAGCTTTTGAGTGTTATTTTATTTTAATTTAAAAAGCACAACAATTGTTTTTCCATGGCTTACTACGGGAAGGTGTAAACCTTTAGCAAATACATATGATAGTTTAATAAAAAGCTGATTATTTCGAAAATGGTTACGAATAGGTATAGGGAACCTTAATACAGTTCGATAGAAAATTAAATTCTACATTTGATAGTGCATAAAGTTATAGGGTGTCCCATTTAAAAAAACGGACTTTAGCGGCTTTGAAAATGTGTATGTTTGCCGCTGAATTTAGGACACCCTGTATAAAAATAGACAATTTCAGTAAAAAAAATAGAACCCTAAGATTATTTACCGATCGTCTGTAAAATATGAAGATTATATCTTCAAAATTTACAAAAATATGAGATTTTAAAATTTGGTACCCCGAAGGCTCATTTTTGGTTCAAGGTCAAGTATCTTAAGAACGCTTGAACCTAGGTATAGCACATGCTACATAAAATAGCATTAAAATTCTCCGTAGAATCCAAAAATATCATAAAATACAGGGTGTTCCATTTAAGATAAGCAAGTTGATACCAACTTCCGGTTAAACCGGAAGTGACAGGAAGTTGAAAATATTTCAAAAAAGAAGTACCCCTTGACCTTATTTATAGTAATATTAACTTTGTTAAAGCACTAAAATTAAGCAAATAAAGCCCAAAAAATTAAATCACTATTGAAAAAAAATTCAATTTAATTATTTTATACTTTATTTAGTTTTCATGATGGTTTATGCTTAAATTTTTGCCTACCCTGATTGTGATGGTTTGTGAGTGTACGTTTTTCAATTTGCCAAGCCCAATTACAAACTTAAAAGTATCTTTTGTTTTATTTCTAGGGCCAAAAACCACCCAAAACTGTACCTTTGGTCCAAAGCTTGGCAAAAACCGAAGCTACCCGAAAAATCGGAGAGCAAAGAAGAAGATAAAGACATCAAACCAAAATTAGAGAGCGTAGTCAATCCGTATATGAAAAACGGTTTGGAAATGGATAAGCAGGATCCTCCAAGCGATTCCATGTTGATGATGATCTTGAAGTCGGGCAAGGAAGAGATGCCATTGTTGAACATGCACAATAATTTGGCCCCGATAATACCAAAACCCGAAGCTGCTATTAATTCAGATGATTGCAGGCTGAATCTGTTAGACCACATAGCCCACGCTGAGTCTCTTGTAGACGAAAGACTGGACGACTTTGAAAAGCAGTTAGAAGCACTAGAAGAAGGCATGAATCTGGAGAAGGAAGAGGATTATCCGAAAACCAGACAAACCGTGGAGTTATTGATGAGAGATCTGAACACTTTGAAGCGGTTTAGTGAACTGCCAATGATTTAAAAGCTGAAATTTTCTTTGCTTCATTATTTAGTCAGTTTTTTACAGTTATATTGTTAGTTGTTGAAGTGCATTATGAATTGTTATATAAATTTTGTATAATACATTTTTAGATTTTTTTTATATAAATATTTAATAATATATCCTTTAATTATTTATCTTATCTACCATCATCAACAGTGTTCAACCAGAATATGTGGTTCAAATAGCAGATTAGGATTCGACATGGCCAAATAGGCTAAATGGCATCGCTTTTGGTCAGTTTTCTAAAGCAGTTGTTAGTTGTTGACGTGAAAGTAATTGATTAAGAAATGTTATATAAACTGTATAATAAATTTTTAGAATTTTTAATATAAAAATGATTTTTATAATATTGTCTTTATTTATTTATTTATTTATCATTATCTCTCTTCAGCAACAATGTTCAGTCAGGATACGTGGATCAAATAACATTTTTTTTTCGACATAGTCAAATAGGCTAATAGAATCTACTTGTGTTTTGTACAAGTTGTTATCTTTGCTTATCCGATCAATTTTTTTAAGCCAATTGGAGCTACTTGTACAGTGCGATCAACCTGTCTTGATAACATTTTAAACATTAATAACTATTTTATTTTTTAACTTATTGGAATATACAAAAAACCAATCTGTAGTAACATAGACATAGACATAGATGGGGAGCCCAACAAGGGCAGCACTTAGGCTCACTGGGGCCCATTGTGCTATCCCCCCAAGTAGGCGTGTCAGGTCAAGAGCCCACTCCTTTTTAGAAAGGAAAGGACCCTTTCAGGTCGCACACGTCCCACAAGCTCGGGTTCAACATAGGCGTCACCCAAGCAAAGCAATCTGGCGTTGACTAAAGCGTCACATCGACAGACTAGATGCTCGGTAGTTTCATCTACCTCAGCACAAAACCTGCAGTATGGATCGTCCAGTGTCCAGTGTCCAGTTAGGACCCCGGTAATAGTTCTAAGTTGACTTCTGTTTAGGTTTAGAAGTCTATTAGACTCAGAACGGCTATAAGGGCCTGATATGAAAACCTTAGACTGTCTGAGTCCTGCTAGCTCGTACCATTCAGCACGGAATTCCTCGACAGTGCGTTTCTTAATCCTAGCCTTGACAGCTGAAGGAGCAATTTCAAGAGCAGGTTCCGGCCCAGTGAAAGCAGTGTTGCTACCTTTCCGAGCCAGCTGATCCGCCCCTTCATTACCCCCAATGCCCTGATGGCCAGACACCCAAATGAGGCTAACCCTATTGGACTCACACAGCCTCTCTAGGGCTCTCCTGCATTCAAGCGTTAGCAGCGAATTGACTGTTCGAGGACAGAGCTTTAATCGCGGCTTGACTATCACAACATATATAGATATGCTTGTCGTGGTATCCTCTGGAAAGGTTTTCCTGTACGCAGTCCAAGATTGCTGTAATCTCAGCCTGATATACAGTCGCATACCGTCCAAGAGCAAGACTAATTCTTGCCCTGGGACTCTCCCCATAAATTCCCGCCCTAGATCCCTCCTTCATTAGAGAGCCATCTGTAAACCAGACAAGGCCCTCCGGTTTGAGGAAGGATGGAGAGGAATCCCTCGATTGTTCTCTCTCGGGAACAATTACACAAAACCTTTTAGAGGCAATTGAGACCGGAATAATGGCATCTCTTCTGGCTAGAAGAGGGTCTGATCTGATCAGTTCAGTCCAAACTCGCGTATGCCCAAACTTCCAGTCTCTGTGTATCCAACGACCCCAGTGGTTTAAACGAACAGAGAAGCTTTCCGAGCCTCCTCGTCTACAAGCAAGTGCAGAGGACTTAGTCCCAGAATAGCCTCCATAGATCGGGTCGGTGTGGTTCTTATGGCTCCAGTTATGCCCAGACACGCCAGTCTCTGGAGCTTGTCAAGCATCCTTCTGTATGTGGTCTTGCGAGTGGCGGGCCACCACACAAGAGCGCCATAAGTGATCATTGGCCTTATCACTGACGTGTAAACCCAATGCACAATACGAGGTTTTAAACCCCAAGTTGATCCGGAGGACCGTCTGCACGCCCATAGACACGCTGTGGTCCTTTTTGTGATCCTTTCAATATGGTCAGTCTATTAAGACACCCAGATATTTTACCGACCCGGAAGGTCTTAACTCTTTCCCAAAGAGGGTGAGCCTCTCAAGGTCCACTTTTCTCTTATGAGTAAATGGTACCATTTCGGTCTTATCCGGATTAACAGACAGACCGTGTTTTTGGCACCACTTTTCCACCATGGCCAAAGCCCTCTGCATGAGCCTTATAATGGTATTTGGGAACTTGCCTATTACTATAATGGCAAGATCATCAGCGTAGCTTTGAGCATAAACTCCGTTCTCGTTGAGAGTATGAAGCAGCCCATCCACAACCAGACACCACAAGAGCGGAGAAAGAACTCCGCCCTGCGGACATCCTTTGACCACGGACGAGCATACTGTCACGCTCCCAAGAGAAGTGTTATGATTCTGCTTTCAGGCATGACGCGAACCCACCTAATTACAGCCCGATCCACGCCAAAACTCTCAGCAGCCTCACTAATGGAGTCAAAGGTGGTGTTGTTAAACGCCCCCTCGATATTCAAGAACACACCCAGAGCCATCTCCTTGGAGTAAACCCCCACCTCCAGGACTAGACTATGAAGCGCCGTCTCCGTCGACATGGCCGTCCTGTAAGCGTGCTGGAATGGGTGCATAGGATTTCTACCCAGTGCGCCCTTTCTTATATAAGCATCCACGATCTTCTCCATGGTTTTCAAAAGAAAAGAGGATAGACTGATGGGCCTAAAGTCCTTAGCAGTTTCGTAGCAATTACGACCCGGTTTAGGAATAAACGCTCTACCCGAACCATGCGCCAGCGTTCGGGAATATATCCCAAAGCCAGGCAGGCCCGAAAAAGGCGCAAAAGATGTGGGATCAGTAGTTCCTGACCCTTCTGAAGAAGCGCCGGGAATATTCCATCTGGTCCCGCACTCTTATATGGGCAAAACGAAGATATTGCCCACTTAATAATGTCTACTGTAACGACCTTAGCGGCCGTTTTCCAGTCAACCGGGCCTACCCCTACTTGGAGAGCCTGCCCAGTAACCTCATCATTAGATTCCGGACGAGAGCCTGGAAAATATCTGTAGTAACAAGTATTTTTCCCTCATATTATACAATGTGTCCCAGATTCGCTTCTCTATACAGGGATCTCTGCTTCTATTATACCTACAGCACAGGTTAGACGGGAAAAGTTTTAGAGCGCATTCGATATCCGGCTTCATATTTACGATCGGTCAATTGGTTTTGGAAATATCGGCGAAAAAACGAAAACAGCGAATTCCGTTTTTCTCCAGTAAATATAAAACGGTAAATTTGACGGCTGTCAAAGCATGACATTATTCTGATTAAGACGAATAAGATGGCGGGTACGATATGTCTCCATCGTCTTTTGTTATCTCGCAACTTTCCTCAACTCAGTGGTGACTATTCAGGTGAAGTAGGTGAAGTGCTACTTCACCAGGAAAAATAAACAAGCACACATCTAACTATATTTATTATATATCTCTTAAAATTTAAGTTTTTATATTCATTTATTCACCTAATTGTCAAAAAATAAACTGTACATTTGCAATTTGCATTTGGTTGCAAAAGCAGGGTATCTCGCTTATTTTTAAAGATAGAACCTTGCGGTTTTCACGAACCTAAGCTAATTTTTTGTGAAACTCATGAAGCCGTAAACAAAATTTTCATACCCTCCTTCGTTTATGAGATACGGGGCGAAATAGAAAATTTTGCATTTTGGGACCCCCCTCTTATCTCGGTTAGGGAAAAATTGCTGCTTAGGCAGTTTTTTACTCTGGATCCAGTGGCGTAGTCATATTTTTCATTTGAGTTGTTATTTTTTAGATATGACCCAAAGTTGTGTTTTTTTAAATAGGACACCCTGTATATTTGTCCAGAAATTGATTTGTCCTTTTAAAAGCTTCTCAAAAATATATAATAGTATGGGTCTATTTTGATAAACAACAACAAAAATTCTAATTTTTTATAATTATCATCCCAAATTTGGCAGTAGGCCATGCAAAACAATGCTGCCTTTTATTTAAAGTCGTTAACAATATCTTCACCCTAACAATAAATCAAAATAAATATGTAATTAGATCTATTTATCAAAATATGTATTGATAATTTCGCACCAAAAAAGTACCACCTACCTAGATTTATGTAACACAAGAACAAAACAGTAATAAATTATTATGTAACAAGCCTTTCAGCAAAAATCAACTGTCGTATAAGAACTACAGTAACCAAGGAAATCAAAAGAACTGTTCAAACTGATTTCCATTTTGTTCTATGCATGCTTCGCTCAATTTTCTTATTCGTTTTAGGGAATTAAGCAAAATAACGAGATGATTTTGTAAATAGCGAAAATTTTCTCTTATTGCATTTCCTAAATCTTGGACATTATTATAGTGGTCTTTGTAAATTCTATTTTTCAGATATCCTCGTAGACAGAAATCTAAAATCGACAAATCTGGGGACCTAGGGGGCCATCTTATAGGTCCATTTGTTCCGATCCATTGATTGGTAAAATTATTGTCCAGAAATAATCGTCATTCCAGAATTGTGTGCAGGAGCACCGTCTTGTTGAAAATAAATTTCGTTAATTTGCGCTAGAGGAACATCGTCAAATAATTCAGGTATAGCTGCCTCTAAAATTTCTACATAGCGATTGGCTGTTAGATTTCCCTCAATTATATAAAATTTTATATGTATTCCTAATATGAAGCAGGACACATTTAGACCAAACCTGCCCTGCTGTGTTCTGTGAAATATTTGGTGTTGATTTTCTTGGGACCAGAATCTACTATTGTGCCTATTGAGTATACCAGAATTACTGAAATGTGCTTCGTCTGACCATATAACCTTCCTTTCAAAATCTCTAACCATATCGCATCTTTCTCGAAACCAATTGCAGAAGAGCACCCGACGCTCTGCATCCCCTGGCTGTAAGTGCTGCACGAGCCTAAAATTTTTTGGGTGGTATTTGTGCTTTTTTAGAATTTCTTGAACTCTAGTTTTTGGACTCCCTATGCTCTTTTCACTGGCCCTACAAGAGTTTGTAGGGTAAGCTTCTGCATTAGCCAAAACCGTAATTTCCTCAGCCTCCCGATTTTCTTTATTATATATTTTCGCACGAGGTTTGATGATCCGTGATTAAGTAAATTCTTTTTTATCCGATAAAAAGTGGATATATTAGGTTGCCTCCTTTCTGGATATCTAAATAAAAATATATTTTTACACAACAAATAAATACAAAAAACTAGCGCTATATTTTATATACGCGTACAAAATTGGGAAATGTCATTTGCTTCCAAGAAAACAAAAGAAAACGGCATCGTTTTGCATGGCCTACTGCAAAATTTGGGATGATAATTATAAAAATTAGGATTTTTGTTGTTGTTTATTAAAATAGACCCATACTATTATATATTTTTGAGAAGCTTTTAAAAGGACAAATCACTTTTTGGACAAATATACAGGGTGTCCCATTTAAAAAAACACAACTTTGGGTTATATCTAAAAAATAACAACTCAAATGAAAAATATGACTACGCCACTGGATCCAGCGTAAAAAACTGCATAAGCAGCAATTTTTCCCTTTGCGTTAAGTTAAAGGATAACCGAGATACGAGGGGGGTCCCATAAACGAAGAAGGCTATGAAAATTTTGTTTACGGCTTCATGAGTTTCACAAAAAATTAGCTCAGGTTTGTGAAAACCGCAAGGTTCTATCTTTAAAAATAAGCGAGATACCCTGCTTTAACAACCAAATCCGGACACCCTGTACATCTCAAATAAATATTTTACTTGACCGTTGGCGGCATGTCTTTTTAAAACTTTCAATCGAACTTTATTATAACAACTATAACAGTGGCGCAAACCGCTTCGACTTTGCTGGAGGTGCTATGTTTAGTTTACGATTTTCCTACTGTTGCCATGACAACGCGTACGCAATGAGGTCGAGCGCAAGGAAGAATAATGTTAACTAGCGCCATACAAGGCTCTGGATAAATTGCTAACGCGGTACATTACACCCACGAGTCGTTCAGTTTGTGGTGGTTATTTACTTTTACTTTCGCGGATTTCGCTGCAACCAGTTAGTTTCTTTGCAGTTTGATTGACTGTTTTGTGTTATATTTATTTATGGTGTTGTTACAACTTTATTTGGTGTCGGGTTTATTAATTTACATTATTTACAAACACACATTATTACACACGGATGTGGTTTGCATTTTGTTGGAAACTCCATTTAATCGATGGAAGGAACAAGATCAAAGTTTTAATCGTCGTCCTGATTTTCGACGCAGAAATGGTTATGTAGTAGTCAAATATTACAAAAATGGTTTTTCTGGCTGTTAGATTTCCACTAACAAATAGAAACTAGTTGACAGTATTATCCATAGGGAACTTCGGGAACCATTTATGGTGTGATGTAAACTTCAATAAAACAAACTTTTTTCGGATTATAATTTATTCTTATTCCTTATGACCACAAGTAACACACACTTGACCGCTGATTAATCACTACAACTAAATTAAAGTTCTCAAAGGACCAAGTGGGTTTGTCAAGCCCAACCAAAATAATCAGTACACACCGTACCGTTAATCAAAATACAGACAATTTATTTCGCGGCAGAATACTTGAATCCAATTAATTCTTTTAAAACTGAGAAACTTCACAAATATAACTAAGTGGGAGAGCTGGGTCGCGTCTAAGGGTAATATTTTCCTAATAAAATACTAAAACATGTACCGAGAAACTAAGAGTGCGAGAGTAAAAATTCGGAGCCAAAAAAACATTCGACTGATCTGTTTAATTGTCAAATACGCACTACTTCGGCCTAAAGTTGTGTTTTTCATTTGCAATGCCGGAACCTGTCTACTGACCGGTTCAAAGTCGATTTTCTAGGAATTGGTGAGAGCATAAATATTGATTTTTATTTTGAAACATAGTGGTTGGTTGTTTCGTTTAAAATATGAGTTTACTGTATGAATAAAAAACAGATATTTTATTCTGACAAATTTTTAAATATTATTTGATGGTTTGAATAGGATTCAAACACTGGCCTTGTTTACTAGTTTCCCATAAAAATCAATGTGGAATAAGGAAGGATTTGCAGGTATGTTAAATATATGAAGGTCTCTACATAAACATGAAGATTCGGCGGAGCATTTAAAATGCGAATTAATGCTAAAAACATTTGTAAAAAATCAAAGCACTATAGCTGACACTTTAAAAGAAAAAGCTAAACTTTTAGGTTTATTAATATCGAGAAGTTCCCAAGAACCAAAAGATCATCACGAAAAAATTAGAAATGTTTTTACTGGTGACTCGAAAACTATTCAAAACGAAATAATTGAATGCATTTCTGATTATTTAAATGATTATGTAAAAAATGAAATAATGAACACACAGTTTTTTTCTGTGCACGTGGATGACACCACTGATATTACGCAAATCTCCCAGTGCTCCAGAATTTTAAGATACGTTCATTCAGAAGGGTCAATAGTCGAGAGATTCTTAGGATTTTATAATGTCAGCTCCGATAGAACGTCGGAGAATTTATATTCTCTATTTTCTCCAAAAAAAAAAAGAAAAAGCGCTGCAGGCTGTATTTGTCCATTGTCTTGCCTTGTGATGCAGCAAAGTTTAAAAATATTTCTAAATGTCGAATTTGCCTTAGTGGTATTCCCTCACTTTTTCATCACTCAGCCAAACGAACGTGTGCTTACATCTGCATCTACGAGGCGTATACCAACAATTACAAAAACTCGTTGATCTTCAAATTCGAAGTTAGTAAATGTGATTGTTCAAGTTGCGTTCTTCAAAAAAAAAATCGTTTGACATTCATTTATGCATATTCGATATAAAACGCTGACGTGAGGCGCCCTGTAAAAAAAGAAATGAACATTTTTTTAATACCATGTTTGATAAAGCAAATTCTATTACAGTAATAAATCATTACAAACGTGAGCTTGCTAAGCTTTCACCTGAATAAATTAGGACTAAGTATAGAACCCTTTTTTATGAAATATTGGACCATATTTTAATGGAAATGACACTAAGCTTTCAAGAAAAAAAATTAAATTTTCCGAATATAGTTTAAATTTTCCGACTGGCTCGTTTGAAAATTTGTTACAGTTATATGGGCAGTGGCGCAACTAGACATCGACTTTTGGGGGGGCTCAAGCCCTGACACATAAGATAATATTGATTATAGGATAAAACCAATTTTAACCATTTTTCGTACGGCTATGATTTAATTATAAACTCCCGATATTGTCCAAGTTTTTATGTTTCGGCTATATCATCAACAGCCTTTTCATCCACTGCTGGCCTACCTCTCGCATATACCTATGCTGTGTGTCTTAGCTTTAATTTACACAGGTATATGGGACCTACAGTTTATCGTCAATTCCGAACGACGCTATTTGAGAAGTGATTTTAGCGTATTACTGATGGAGCGCTCAACCTCCAACCCATCAGAAGGTGAGCGAGTTATGTACTCTTAACAAAGTGTGCCTCAGCTCGGAATCGAGCCAGGGACCTTGAGCGCCGAACAGCAAACACACAGCCATCGGCGCCACGCTCGCCTCTTTCGGCTATATACGATTTGATTAATATCTACGACACTTAAAGTTACATAGAATGATGAAATTCGTATATACAAATTCAGAGTTCAAGGTTATCACTTCTCCTGTATAACATAATATATGTTTTACTCGACCTGTTAACAGGAAACCTACCAAAGTGCCTCCTCCTTTTTGGTCTACCCTGCATACCAGCCCAAGTAGCACATATAATATAAAATATATGGGCTAAAATACTGTAATATTTATTAATATCTCGGGCTAATTAGCTAAAATTGCTAGGTAAAATAACAGTTCTATTACAATATAAAGACAGAAATACGACTAAAGTGGGGAATAATAATTTGGCCATAATGGGGTAAAAATGGCCAATTGGCAATTATACGACCCATTCTTTTGATTTTATGGTTGGGTTTATTAGCTACTTTTTGACTTTAAAATTGAATTTTTTTAGCTGAATTCTGATTTGTTTTTTAGCCGAAATTTGAGTAACATTTTTTCCAAAATTTACCTAAATAATTTCTCATTTTTTGCCTTTTCTTCATTTATATGGTAAATAATCAATTGTTTTAAATTATGTAGAAATAGTATTAACAGAGCTAATCAGTGTAAGAATTTATGAGCCAATAGAAAATGCAAACATAAATCATAGTTTCGTAGAAATACCTACACTACTTATTGTGTAAAATATTCATTTGACAGTTGGTGGGGACAAAAAACAGTTGGGTACAAACTTTTCCTGTTAAAATAATCTAAGATGGGTGTGTAAAACACGCGCCCCTTCTTGAAACTAAACATTTCGTTTTCTACAATTTTCTTTTTTTTTTTGGAGATGTAATTTACTAAGAAAATTCATCTCATTCATTCAGTCCCTAACGTAAAAACATGCACGAAAATACGTTTTTTATTGGTAGAAAGAATATGCTTGTTTAAAGTGGTCAAGTAATGGCTGCTAGGAAATTAGTTTAATTTTAATTTCAATCATGGCTGATCATAAAAAGCTTTGGGCTATGTTTTAAGCAAATATTCCTTGAAATTGGCCACCTTGTAAGCAAACACTTATCAAATGGGAATGATTTTCAAATATAGCAACATTTATTAAAATTTTGCCAGTAAAAATGCCTACTTGATTTAGGCAAAAAAGCTCATCAGCTAATTTGTGCTACTTGGGAGACGAACATTGTTTTGATACCGAAGTTTCGCCGTTTTTTGGAATAATATCTCAATTTTATTTTAAATATGTATAGTCGAGAAATATTAAGTATCTACATCAATGAGTTCCGTGATTTTTCAATGTTAGAACATTTATCCCACCTATTTCTGTTTTCAGTTTGACTATTGTCGGTTTTGCGTAATCAGAATATGATTTTAAACACTTTAAAAATATCAAGCACTTTTTACTATTTCTCAAACTTTTATGATCCACAACTTCAAAATAAGCGCGCCCTTACGTTTTCGTAAGTTCAGTTAGTGTCCAATTAAATTGGTCAAAAGTATACAAAATGTTAAATTAGAAAAAAAACCTGTTTATTTCTTAACAGAAGATGCAAGAGAAAAATAAACTATACTACGGAAGAATACCTTTTTACCCATTTTTACAAACAAAATGGAGTTTAGGTGTTTTGGTTGGTCCTCGTCAATCGCCTGGCGGGGGGGCCAATTTTGGGATCAACCCTGCGACTATGGAAATCCTGAGACGGATTTTTGGACACATTTAGAAATATTAACGGAAACACACTTGCTAGGACTGTACGAAAAACAGGGAGCTTAGCCCCCCCTAGTTGTGCCACTGTATATGGGAAAATATTTTTAAAAAGTCAACGACTTAAAAATGAGCTTGGTCTTATTTTTGCCAATGACAGTAATTGGAATATATCTCTGCAAGAGCAAGTGAAAAATTTTAATGAAAATAAAGATATTTTAACCAAAGAATATAAAGTGTTTTCACTTATTTTGACAATACCATCGACGAGTGCTTTAGTGGAAAGAAGTTTTTCTTGCCTGCAAACGTGCAAAAACTTATTTAAGAAATACAATATCTCAAAAAAGACTTACTTCTCTAGGCCATATTTCAGTTCAAAAGGAATGTCTGGAGGAGATTAGGGCAACTCATCCATTTTATGAGGATGTTATAAATAAATTTGCTGCTATACAGGATTTAGTATACAAAATTTAGGTAAGTCGTAAAAAAATATTCTACCCCTTCCACATATAAAAAAAATTCTGGAAAAAACATTATTGCGATATTTTTTTGCTTAATTTGCACTTCCTTTACTTTTTCACCCGCGAGCCGCCACTGCCTCAACTTTCATTTTTCTTATGGCCACCATATTGGATTCTTTTATTTTTGGAAAGAGCGTAAAATTTCCAGTCTAGTGATGATCCACAGGTGCATAAAAGATTCGAGTATCATCGAAATATCACACTTCCTATAGTTAGGTCTTAATTTTTTCTATGGAGGCCATTGTTACAAGATTACATTAATAAGTAATGTATTAAACGCATTGAATTTTAAATAAAACATGAACGTAAATAACGACTTAAAAAATTGAATAATTTCTTAACCACTTTGTACCTGGGTCACAATAATTTACAGATTTGCAAAATGACGTCCATTTGCATCGAGACACTTTTGTTGACAACTGGTGACTGTTTTTCGTACAGTCCTAGCAAGTGTATTTCCGTTAATATTTCTAAATGTGTACAAAAGTCCGTCTCAGGATTTCTATAGTCGCAGGTGGATCAAATTCATAGATTTCATTCTTCGTGTGACCCCAGAGGTAGAAATCCAAGGGCGACAGGTCAGGGGATCTAGGAGGCCAAGATATTGGTCCATTTAAAGAAATTATTCTTTCGTCAATATGAGCTTGACATCCATCCTGTTGAAAACAGGTTCTTCTAAACTCAACATCAGTTTCCTTAAGTTCTTGAACTATTATGGGTTTGTATAGATGGTATTTACTTTTTTTACCACTCTCTGTACCGTTGATTTTGGCACATACATTTTCTGTTCTACAGTTCTTACCGATGCGCTAGGGTTTTCGTTGACAGCTTGTAAAGTGTTTCTGTCGCGATTGTCATTGTCAGTATTCTGTCCGCTTCTAGCTTGTTCGAAGGCCCCATGGTTAAATAAATTAACTGCGATTTTTCTGAATTGGGTTTTATGAGGCTGCCGTCGCACACTGGTCGATTTGCTCTAAATCATGGCATTAATGCATAAAATTTATTTCTTTTAACATTAGCCAAAATGTCCTAAATTTAAGGTCAATAGTCCAAGCAACAAGTTGGCTGTGAAAAAAATATTTCTAGCATCTGACATTCAGTGACAGCCGACGTTAAAACAGAAATATTTGCACCTAATAAGTATTAAAAATCTAAGGTGAAAATAGTGTAAAGCTTTAATAGTTGCTACAAAACAATAATACTTTTTTTTAAATTTAAAAGTTCATTAATTGTTTTATTTCAAAATTTTATTATCCGCCTTCTTCAATTTTTTTACAGATATGGAAGAAATTGTGGTTTTAAGTCATAGAGATCTCTTTAATATACTGCAAAGTTGTCCTCAAAAAAATATCCAGTCGAGATTTTCCTATTTACATACTCGAATATTAGAGCTTACAAATCATGAAACTGTATCAAAAAGTTCAAAAATTAAAATTTCACGTTTTAAAAGCCAGTTTTTAAGTAAATGGGCAGCAGTTCATCGGATAAAGGAGGCTTTTATAAGCAAGTACGTTAAATGGTTGGACCTTACTATTAAGCTTCAAAAAAATATTACCAGACATAAAGGACGCCCTAAGATCAGTTTTCAGGATAGCAGTGAGCGAACAAAACGTTTAAAAACTGGCCACCTTCGCAGTGCAACCAGTCCACAAGAACTTGCATATGCAACACAAATGAGTTTCCGTGCAGAGGGGAATGTTATGGCCTCCAAAATATTAAAACGTAACGTGCCACAAAAAGCTGAAGAATATTGCACTGCGTTAAATAATAATAAAAAATCACATTCTAAATTAACTAGTGATGAAGCTCTCTCTCTGATAATAGAAGCAAAGTTAAGCAAGAGCCAATATAATTTAATCAGAAATCAGGTTAAGGAGAAAAACTGTGACGTGTTTCCTGCATATGATGAAGTTCTGGAATCAAAAAGGCGATGCTATCCTGCACAAATTAATATTCATTCTGACACCGAAGCTGAAATTACGCTGCAATCTCTACTAAATCATACCAGTGAAAGACTGATTCAAGTTCAAGAATCAGTGGTTCAAGGTTTTGATGAAACGGATATTGATATGAGCTTAGTGTGCAAGTGGGGGTTCGATGGATCCTTTGGACAATCAGAATATAAACAAAGATTTGAGGGTGTAAATAAATTGGACAGTAGTGTATTTTTAACATCCTTAGTGCCTATTAAACTGGTATGCAACAAACCCAGACACTTTGAATCAATTATCTGGCAGAATCCAAGATCCTCATCCCCTCGGTTTTGTAGACCACTTAAGTTACAATTCGCTCGCAAGACAACAGAACTCACTATGCAGGAAAAGACAAATATGGATAATCAAATTAAAAATCTTGTTCCCTTTAGGTATATTGTTAACAATAAAACAATAACAGTACATTTTGAACTACATCTCACAATGATTGACGGCAAAGTTTGTAATGCTCTAACATCAAATAATTCAACACAAAAATGTTATATTTGTGGGGCCACATCTAGAGACTTCAATAATATTGAGGCTGTAATTCAAAGATCGACTGATGACAATAATTTTAAATATGGACTTTCAACACTACACGCCTGGATACGTTTTTTTGAATGCTTTTTACATTTAGCTTATAAAATGAGCATTTCAAAGTGGCAAGCTAGAGGTGCGGAAGATAAGCTAAATGTTTTAGAGTCAAAAAAACGTATCCAGGAACAACTTCGTTCTCAGGTAGGGTTAATCGTCGACAAACCGAAGCCAGGTTTCGGAAGCTCTAATGATGGCAATACTGCGCGTAGATTTTTTGAGAATGCAGATATAGTATCAGAAATAACTAAAATTAATATTGATTTAATTTAAACTTTGTCGTCAGGATTTGATATTGACGTAAATAAATTTAAAACATATGCTTTAGAAACAGCCAAGCTTTTTGTGTCCTTATACCCCTGGTATGTAATGCCTGTTACAGTGCATAAGGTTCTACTTCACGGATCAGATATAATTAACTCCTACCTCATTCCAATAGGGCAACTATCCGAGGAGGCACAAGAAGCGCGGAATAAGGACATAAAAAAATATAGGGAGGATTTTTCCCGGAAAACTTCCAGAACGGATAATTTAAAAGATGTCATAAATCGCCTTCTTGTCTCCTCGGATCCGTACATCTCAAGTTTAAGAAAACTGCCACAAAAAAAAATCAAAACATTCCATCCTGAGGCACTAGAATTATTTAAGACTCCATTAGTTAATGATAGTAATGTTTAGGCTTTTAAATTTTAGGTCTGATTTCGCCAAATATCTAAACTGGGATTTTTCAGCTAATCTTAGAATTCTTAGATTAGAATCATATGTCAAAAATGTTGTCCATTATTTTAAAGGAATCTTGTATTTATTAATCTCGGTTTAAACCCGTGATTCCGCCAAAAAAATAGGTGACAAAGTTTTTGACATAATGTCATTCCAAAGATTAGATGGTAATTCCAAGTTTAGATATTTGGTATTTGGTGATCGTTTTAGTTTAATTTTTACTTAAGATAGTATTTCTAGACATAATACCTAAATAGTAAGCCTATTTGTAGATTTTTTATACGACATGCACAATGGTGACATAGTAAATTTAATTTACAGTTTTGTTTTATGCTGGATTTCACCAGCTAACCCAAGTATAATAAATCCGAGATTCCATCAAAATATAATTGATATGACTAATTGACATATGTTGATCTAATCAAAGATTAGATGATAAATCCCAGTTTAGATATTTGGTGAAATCCGGCCTTAGAGATAAACATGACTAGACAGTAAACACAGAAAAGTATGTTTTATATATTTTTAATAATCATTGTTTTGTGACTACACCCTGTATATTAATGCGCTTCTTATCAATTTCATAAAATCCTACGTAATATACATAACCCTAAATGTCTATAGATATAGATGCAATTATTTGCTAATTAAAACTTAGAATAGGAATTAATTTCAAAATGTACTGTTAATTTTTTTTTACATTTTCTTAATAATATTTTTCCCTGGGTCAAAATAGTTCACCAAACATTACACTATTCAGTAATTTTTTTTTAACACTTTGACTGCCAAGCGAATTTTCGGGTTTGGTCGGCTCAGGCCAAGACAACATTTTTCCAAAGTTGGAGTTTAAAGTGATGCCAAATTGTACTAAACTACTTTTTATCTTTTTTTATACAGTTTTTTTTTAGGTTTTTCGATGGTGTATCGTTAACGATACACCCGGCCTGAGACGTTTTTTTTTTCGTGGCAGGCCGGGTGTACCCCTAACGATACACCATCTGTAATCGGAGATTTTGTTTCAGGTAAGCCAGTGGAAGAAAAGTCAAAAGAATTTTGAAAAAAAAAGCGAAAAACAGAACTAGATCCCGTTGGAAACCAACAAAACATTCCATTTACTGGAAATGGCGGCATGGATCCTACAATCGCTGGTATCTTAGCACTAGCTGAGCCAATTGACTACTTCGAATTATTTTTTACATCCGAAGTAATAAATATAATGGTAGATGAAACTAATATTTATGCTACCCAAGTACTTGAGAATGCTACTGATATATCAGCTTCTTCACGCCTTCACAATTGGACACCCACTGACCGAAAAGAAATGAGACAATTTGTTGGTTTGTTGGGATATATGGGCGTTGTGAAGGTACCAGAACTAAGCGATTACTGGTCCAAAAGTAAACTGTTTTCATTCGAATTGCCAAGAACAGTAATGCCTAGAAATCGGTTTGAAATCTTGCTTAGATTCTGGCATTTCGCTAATAATGAAGATGCAGTTCCAGGAAATCGAATTCACAAAATTGAGAACATTTTCGACAAATTCGTGAAAAACTTCCAAAAAGCCTATACCCCAGGAGCGACAGTGTGTATTGACGAAACCATGATTCCGTTCAGAGGAAGGCTGTGCTTCCGTCAATATATCCCATCAAAACGACATCGCTATGGCATAAAACTTTACAAATTATGTACTGATAGGGGGTATACGTGGAATGCTTCGATATACGTCGGTAGAGATCAAACTGAAAATAAAGCCATACCAGCATCAAAAAATGTGGTGCTAAGTCTCATAAAAGATCTCCTGAATGAAGGGCGCATTTGTATGTCGATAATTTCTATACGAGCATACCACTTGCCTGTGAGCTTCTTGAGCATAAAACGCACTTGGTTGGAACTGTACGAGCTAATAGGAAATATATACCTAAGTCTATACAAGAAGCTAAACTTGCTAAAGGTAGTATTATAGCCAAAGAATCTCCTGAGGGTATTATTGTTTTGAAATGGAAAGACCAAAGAGACGTTCGGATGATTTCCTTTAAAACCTAAATGTGTTATCGATTACGATAAGGGGAAGTCTCCAGTTGACGTCAGCGATCAGTTGGCTTCATATAACACGGCCTTGCGAAGATGCAACAAATGGTATCGAAAAGTTCTTATGGAAATGCTGTGAGGTACTTCCCTTGTAAATGCGCATTTTTTGTATAGCCAACATTGTGTCAACAGTAACGGAATGAGTATAACTGATTTTAGACAAAGCGTTATTTTGGGACTGCTAGCAGAAAATGAATCCGAAGCCTCCTCGAGCCATAAAAGAAGACGTGTTGGTGCTCACCATTTGATAACACGTGAAGACAAGAAGAGAGCAAGATGCGCAAGATGCTATGAAATGTATGGTAAAAAGGGTAAAATTGTCGACGGGCATAAGAAGATGGCGGCGCAGGTTATTACCATTTGCGACGCATGCGAGGGCAACCCCTTTTTTTGTCGACCATGTTTCAATGCGAAACACTAATTTTTATTATTTTTTTATTCACTTTAGTTTCTTTTTGGATAATTTAGGTACTATCTTACTTCTTTAGTTTAGTTTTTTCGAAGGGAAAATCCCTATTTTTGTTGACCATGCTTCACTGCGAAGCACTAAATTTTATGGTACCTACTACTTAGTTTTGTCAGTTTAGTTTAGTTTTTCTTATTTCACGTACTATACTGTTCACGTACTATCAAGTACTATACACATTTTTAACAAATAAAGGTTTATAATGACAAATTCGTGTTTTATTGCCCTCAATTCATAGGCCTAAATTAAAAAAAAAACAGTCCTCGTTATAAAACGCAAAAATATTTTTTTACGTTCCGTGCAGGCCAAAGTTCTATATGCCAAGTTGTTCAGCCAGGCCAAACGTTAAAAACTACAATACTAAACGTACGGAAAGGTGTGCGCTAGAGATACACCGAGCTCCTACACTACTGGGTATCTGGTGTGCCGCTAGCGATACACCCGGCCTGACACGACCTGGCCCGGTGTATCGCTAGCGATACACTTGGCAGTCAAAGTGTTAAATAAGTGTAACTAACCTTATTAAATAAGTTTTCAGTAATAATAATGATGTTTCTATTTTTTGCCACGTTTTCGCAAAAATCGACCAGTGTGCGTCGTTTGGGGTACATCTCCAAATACCTTGCTGAGGTAATATCGGCATTTCTGTGTGACTGCAAGTACAGCGTTAATATGTCAAACTTTTCTTCATTTGAATAGGGAATACCGACCATTTTCAACAGGCCTCTATAATTTGTGTGTCAGACTTATGATTTTTTTGAGAGCGTATGTACTACTTATTAAAACAAAACTTTGATACTTTGAATTATTTCACGTCGAAGTCAAAGTCCACTTTGATTGAGTTTTAACTTTGCGAAGTGTGATTTCGATTATACTCACATCTTTTATGCACTTGTGATACAGCACTAGACTGAAAATTTAACGATCTTTTCCATCAATCGAAAAATCCAATATGGCGGCCTTAAGAAAAGTTGAGGGATAACAAAAGACGATGCAGACATATCGTACACGCCATCTTATTCGTCTTAAAAAAGTGCCCCAATAATGTCACATTTTGACAGCTGTCATATTTATCGTTTTGAATTTACTAGCGAAAACCGAAATCCGCCATTTTCGGTTTTTCGCCGATATTTCCAAAACCAACTGACCGGTCTTTTCCCATTTATTTACTAACTCAAGTATTGGAAGTTCGGTTGATAATATTTACCACAAACTCGGTGCAAGTCAAGTAGAAGGTGGAGATCAGTTTCAGCATTTGTTACATTTGTAGAATCAGGTGAGTGCTCGAATATTAATTCGAATTAAAAAACTTATGTGGGCTCATTTTACTGGAACGAAATGAGCAGACCTCTAATTTGTTATTAGTGTCGGATACAGTTTTAGAAAACCTTTCATAGAACCCTCACATGACCTAGGTTGCTATTTAAAAAAAAAGTTAACGTGTCCACAAATGAAGGGAGTTGAAAATATCAGGAAAAGACGAAGAACCATTTAACTCGCCTCGCGTGTTTCAGAAGATATGAATTTAGTGCGTTTCTTTTGAACAACCTTGTATATACCGTTATTTTGTTAAGTCATGTCGAATTTATACCAGTTTATGCCTATATCACATTTAATATTTCTACAAAATTTGAATTCAAAGAAAATTTTTTTTATGTTGATTATTATAAAAATATCATTTATCCGCCATTTTGGATTCATACTAAAGTGTTACCAGTTCATTCTTATGTGGCACTTGGATTTTATCCGACACTTGAGGTGAATTTTTTTTAACGTTCCAGTAGGCCGCCATCTTGTTCGGCTACTGAATTTTTACTAAAATATTACTAGGTCATCCCCAATATGGTCCTTAATTTTTGGACTAATATTTGAAGTCCTAACACTGGAACATGTGGAGGAAGATAGATCAAAATACAAGAGTCCTAACCACACTACACCACAACTTGTTACGTTCTGGACGCGCTTTTCGCTAACCAAGTTAGCATCATTAGCAGATGATATAAACCTTAGACAAGGAAAGAGAGAGGACGCGTAACACCCGTTTACGGCGCTGGCGCAAATTGAAGCAGAAATTCATTAGGACGCCATTTTATGGTGCCAGACAATCGAGGTGTCACCACAGTTTCTTTTGTGGATTATTCAGCGGAAAGTGTGTTAAAAACTATAAATTTTGTGTTAGAAAAATGGTGGTTTGTTGTGCTTACAACTGTAAAAGTCGGAGTGACAGAAAGGAACCTGAAGTTACGTTTCACAGGTGAGAAATAATAAAGTAATTTCTCAATTGCATTTAAAAAACCATTTATCTCATGTTCTAAGTAGTTATTTGGTATAATATTTTAATATGATCTAACAGCTGACTGATTTCACGATACTGCGCAGTGTGGGACATAAACATGACTATTTTCATTCATGATTACCTAATTAAGTATTCATAATTGGGTTAATCTCCTCCAATAAATGTCATTTGAGCAGTGGTGGCGTTCATATATATTTTAATAATTACGCTTATGAAAAATTATTTATTACTATATTTTTGAACCATAATGTTAATATTGTTATTATTAACTTTGTTTAATATTATTTTATCTAATTACTATTAGTTCTGCAATAGGAAAATTGGTTTATTTTGATAATAAAACATATTCTTTTGAAGTTTCACATAAGTTTTTTTTTAAGATTTCCTACAAATCTGGTAAGGCGAGAACTTTGGGTTCAGAATCTGAAACTTGCAGACTGGTCTCCAACAAAGAATCACAGACTTTGTTCCAAGCATTTTGAAAAAAAATTCTTTTATCGCATTGGCGAAAGAAATTGTCTTTTGGATGAAGCCGTACCGACAATATTTCCAGAACTGCCCAAATATATGCAACCAAAAAAGGTAAAGTATAGTTTTTGTAACTATCCAAATAACATTGTTTGATTAGTAGAAATAATTGCTATATTTTTTTTACTTTATTATATAATTTATAAGGTATTTAATATAATATTTATTGTTATTTACTATTACTATAGTTAATTTATCTTTAATGGTAGTCAAAATTTAATAATTGTTCATGTTTAAACAGTTACACAGTAATACCTCTATGATATGGAAATTGGAGTATATTTGATAGATAAAACAATATATATGCCTTTAAACCACAATTTCTAAACCATCTAGTTATTTATGCCTAAAGTGATATATAAAGTATGCTAATTACAAATCATAACTATTTATAGATGTTCAAGATATAAACCTATTATAAACCAAATGTTGAGTTAAAGTGGCACAAAAAACTACTATAACATTTATATAACACACATTTTTTAAAGAAATATTAATGAGACTTGATTACCATTTTATATATTTTGGTTGGAAAAAATGTTACTAATTGGTGTACTGCATATTATTTGACTGTACAGTACTAAAAATTTAACAAATCAAATTGTTGCAGACAACAAAGAGATCTCATGAACAAAATATTCAGAATACTGCCTCCACATCAGCAGTAGCTTCTACATCAAGTAGTACCCTGGAAGATATCCATCCAGAGACTCCTAGGAAAAAAATTGCACTTGTTATTGACGAAATTTCAATTCGAAAACAAGTGGAATGGGATGGGAGAAAGTTTCATGGATATGTTTACTATGGGGTAGACTTGGACGATGATCAAAATGCAGTAGCAAAAGAAGCTTTTGTTTTAATGGCTGTTTGCATAAATGGTACATGGAAAATACCAGTAGAGTATTTTTTTGTAGACGGGTTAACTGGCATGCAAAAAAGTTTCCTTGTGTCTCAATGCATAGAATTAATTAAAGAAACTGGTGCCCATGTATTATCATTAACTTTTGACGGTGCTCCTTCGAATGTCGCAATGGCAAATCTTTTAGGCTGTGTCACAGAACTGCAAAATATGAAAACATATTTTACAATTCGTAACAGCAATATTTTTGTTTTTTATGATCCATGTCATATGCTTAAACTAGTTAGAAATACATTCGGAGAGAGCAAACAATTAGTAGATGGTCAGGGGAATTTAATTAAGTGGGAGTACATAGAAAAATTAGAAAATTTACAACAATCTGAAGGACCTGATTTAGGGAACAAACTTAGAAAAGCCCACATCAAGTTTTTTAAGCAAAAAATGAAAGTTAGATAAGCTGTCCAATTATTAAGCGAATCAGTAGCAGATGCTCTAACTTTTTGTGAGGAAACTTTAGGCCTTGAAGAATTTCGTGGTTGTAAGGCTACAGTCAATTTTATTAAAATGTTAAATAATATTTTTGATGTATTAAACAGCCGAACCCTTGCTGCACCAAGATATAAAAAACCCATTTTTAACAAAAATATATTCCAAACTAGGAAGTTTATTTCTGAAGCAATTGATTATATTTCAACATTAAAATTTACAAACAATCAATTACTAATACATTCCAAAAGGAAAACGGGCTTTCTAGGTTTTATAATATCTTTAAATCTTGCTGATGTATGATGAAGCAATTTCAAAAAATTATCTTGTTTACCTTCCATGTTATAAAATTAGTCATGACCATCTTGAACTATTTTTTTCATCCATAAGATCAAGGGGTGGTTGGAATAATAATCCTACCTGTAGACAATTTACGGCTGCTTACAAACGACTTTTAGTCCGAGCAGAAATTCGTGAAGGGGGAATGGGGAATTGTATTCCCTTAGATGACATACCTATACTAGTGGGATCAAGCAGGTTTGAAAAACCAGAACTCAATATTGCACCACCTGATTTTCTCCCAGAGATATCTGAAAAGTATCCAATGTTGCAAGGCATTTGGGAAGATCATGAATATATAATGAATACCCATGTAATTAGTAAATGTTCAAAAGAAATTATAATTTATATGGCGGGTTTTGTATCACGTAGGTTACAATCATTAATTAAATGTGAAATGTGCATACAATCTTTAATTGGGGAAAAAGAAAATTATTTAAACTCCTTAATTTCCCAAAAAAATCGAGGTGGATTAACATATCCCTCTAAAGACGTAATAGAAATTTGTAAATTAAGCGAACATTTTTTGCGAATTTATGAGCACGATATCAAAAAGAAGAATTTTTTAAGTATCTTAAAAAGCAAAATTATGTTTAGCTGCATACAATCAAAATATTTTAATTATTTAAAAGAACATGCATCAGAAGGTACTACAAACCACTTATATTTTTTGATGGAATCTATCATTTTACAGTATTTAAATATTCGTTTGCATTTTATAAGTAAAAGGCAATCTGAAGTAGTAGATCCCATCAGAAGTCAATATACCAAGCTAATTTTGTTTAAGGGACAATAACATTTATTGTATTGGTTTAGCTTTAGTATTTATAATAATGTATATAATTTTTTTAGTTTTAAGTTTTTTGTAATTGTATTTAGTATGTAGAAACCCTGTAAAATATTTCAGATATATGAAATAAAATATAACGTAATTAAATTATATACCTAGTTTTATTTCAGTATTAAGAAGGTCCATAAATACATAAAAAGCAGAATAGCGAAATACTAATTTTTCCAAGATAATTTACATTACAAAAATTTAAAGCTAACAGGCGCTCGGTAAAAGTTTAAGTAGATTTTAATTTTGCACATAGTTTTCATGAAAATAAATTGCATTTTCGTCTAAAGTCCTCTTACTTATCACCTCTTTTCATATATGCGTCGGTGAACCAAAACGCTAAATAAGTTACATCACAAAAAATGTACATTTATTTCTAATATCAATCATGTGATACGCCACTGAGCAAACATGTGTGGTGCCAGTTAGCCTTCAGTAAAACAGCTGGCGTTATCCGTCCCCTCTCTTTCCTTGTCTAAGATATAAACTAATAGTTAGATGATATAATGTTGTAAATCAAGTAAATCTGGCAGCAATGCTTTTCTGGTAAAGGCTATTAGGTTAGTTAATATATCAATAGATGGCGCTACATATACTGTTTTAGTTTAGGAAGCTTTTGTAAAAAAAAAGAAGAGAATAAGTAAGTGAAGGCGTCTCTCTTAAAAAAAGTATTAAGGTGCAATTCTCCATTTCTTGTAAATAAATTATTAATAAATAAAATGTGTAAATAGTCCAAAGGCGTTTTACTCTAAGGCTGTCATTCCAAGATAGAAAAACAACATATAAACTAATAAGTTTATATCATCTGCTGATGATGCTTACTTGGTTAGCGAAACGCGCGTCCAGAATGTAAAAGTTGAGTAGGAGTTGATAAAACATATTTTTTAGCATCTAGGGACCTTGAAACGTAGAGATCGGATGGTGACCTTTTTCACGATTAGAATACTTCCCTTTTACTAGAGAAGTAATATATCTGGAGATATTTGTTCTCGTCTAAAAATATTGGTCAAACGTCTTAATTTTTGACATATACTCTTCAACAATATACTCTAAAGCTACATTTACATTCAATTTCAACTCGAATTTGTTATGATGAAATTAGCATGCTTGTCAAATGGCAATAGTATGGTGTCATTTACATTAAACAAAATTCGAAGTGCACTTCAAAGTTGACTTCAGATTGAAGCAAGGAGCTTGCCGATGGCAAGCAGAAATTCAATAAATGTCAAATTTTCGGGTTATAATTTTTATTTTAGTTAACAAAATTCTTAATACTTTTACACATCTAAGTATTTAAAAATATAAATGTTAAATTACATTTATCGCTTTAATGAAAAAAAAAAATTAATCGATTATATTTTTGGGTTAATTCTGAAGGTATAGCAAAGACTAGAGTTGACATAAACGCCTAAAACCACAACCAAAGAGGGTAAAAGAGTTACTAAACCATATTCTTGCTCCAGTTTTTATTAAAACAGGCGGGAAGCGAAGAGGAAAAATGAAACACAAAGGACTTATTCGACTACAACAAAGGAACTAACTTTTAATGTTCGGTAAACATGAAATTACAAATGTAAAAAAATACCGACAGAGCTTACAAGTTATAATTACTATCAACAGAGGGCGCGCACATTATTATATTTTAATTTTGTTTTGAACCTAATATTTAACAGTTTTGTGTATTTTATATTAATATTTTGGGAAAATAATAAAATTAAATTACAAAATCTGATCAGCTTTTCATGAATATTAATTTCAATGTAAATGCACTTTTACGAAATGTCAATTTCAACTTAGATTTTGAAGTGAATGTAAATGTAGCTTAATGATGAAATGATTGAAAATTGCAAAAAGTTTTTCGAATTTATCTGAAACCCACATAAAATCAAAGTTAATAAGCTGAATTTGATAATAAAAATACCAGCATTCGGATATGTGAATTTGATTCGGATACTTTTTTGTTATCAAACATATTCGTAACTTGATCCGAGGATTCGAATCCTTTACCGTGATACGAATTCGTGATTGAGATCCTTTTTTGAGAGGATTTATCTCTGTCACCGATTTTATTAAAACATTTGGCAAAATAAACTGCTGTTTTCGTTTTTCATTGCCGTAACGATTAGTTAAAGGCAAACAACTTTTTTTTTTAGTTTTTATAAAGTTTAGTGTCTGTGATGGGGTGTGTTATAAATAAATGATTTATTACTGCAATAATTTAATTTTACTTCGGTTTATTTCCAATTTAAACTTAACACAAACTATAAAGAATTAGATAACACGTATAAAATAATTTACCTACTGCTTATATGCTCTAGCTAGATATTTATTTTTTTCATTGTTCTTATTGTGCGTAAATATAAATATAAATAAATTAGATGTGCACTGTGTTGTCAGTCTTGCCACCATTTTGTTTTACATGTATTACACAGCAATCTTTCAAACCAAATATTGTTTGGAGTTTTAAATACCACATATTTTTTCTCCTTAATACTTGATTTTTCCATTCTAAACCCAAGCAGCTAGAGAAGTGTATTTAAAGTTTCACAAACATCAGCCTTAACCCCAGTTAACGTTGCAATTGACGTAAAATTAACTGTTAGGCAACATTAAAACGTGGTCGATCTTCAAATGGGTTTGAAAAGCAAATGGCAAAATAAATTTAAATTTAAAAAAGTCAAATCGGAGTTGACACCACATCGACCAATATTTTGAGTTGAGAGGTGGCAGCATACTTTGAATCACAGTGTTTTTGCTATAAATCATTGGTATCGTAAAAAAATAGCATGATTCTTGAGCTTAAAGTATCGGTATAAATCTGCTGGAGTATCAATCACAAACCAGAGTCAGTCAAAGTTATTTTCTTCCTAAAAGCTGACAGTTTGTGTTCAACAAAACAGATCTGACTAGTTCTATTATGATTGAAATTCTTTCTTAAAGAGAATTTATATTTACCAATCTAAAAATTTGATTTATTCTACTTGGTTATTGGTACTTGAAATAGTTTTGAATACTCTTCAGTATACTGATGACAACTCTGACCTCTGTTTTGTTCTCGTGCAGTAAAGATGCCTGAACTTGTCTCATGCAGTCGGAGACGAAACGGCAAAACTAATCTCAATTTGAAACTTTAAAGCTCAAGAACCACTGACTCCTAAATATCGAAAGTGTCCTGAATTTGAGTCTATATACGGATATCGCTTACTATAAGAGATATAGAAATAGTTGAATGAAACAGGAAAAGTTTTAGACAATTTTGATATAAGTCTAATAACATCTGGGGATAGATTGTAGCTATTTACTTTTTTACTTCTCAAAGCTTTTCAAAAACACATTCTTGAAGTAACTTATTGTGTAAATATTTGTGGGATTATCAGCTTTGGAATCTAACATTCCGTAAGTAGCAACCCATTGTTCGGGAAACACTCTTCTCAAATACCTAACGTAGTTAGGCAAAATATACGTACATCCAGTACAAAGATCAATTCACACAATCTTCTAATCTCTGCTAGCTGCGTAATATGCTTCATAATCATAAAGAAATGATTCATTTTTGTTTTAAAATAAAATTGACATCCCAAAACACTGGCAACCCTGTCACATTGCACAAATTCCTATCTTTTTTAATCGTATGACTATGCGCGGAAAAGGCATTATATTTATTTCAGCTTGAAAATTCCCATCCAGTATTTTTTTTATTGAATACACTGGTCCTTTGACCAGTGTATTCAATAAAAAAATGGTTTGACCTTCCAAATCCAATTGTGAATTTGATGAAATTCTGGTTTTTCCCTCTCTCTCTTACATATTGTCTTTTATGGAAAAATCTTGAATATAAAAAACTGATGAATTGTTAATTTTGAGAGGTCAAATGCTTGTTGAAACAAAATAAAAAAATCTAGGTCCGTTAAAAAAAAACAAATTCACAATCTAACACCTTCACACATTTTTGAGTAAAAAGTTTGTTTGGGAATGTGCTTACAAATTTGGGGAATAAAAAAGTTACAGCATACTTTTGAAAACGCAATATTTGTTTTTTAAATATTTCAAAAAACCCTAATAACTGGAATCCGTAAGTGGTCGCTATTGGGCTTGTAACATAATGGGTTTACGAATTGCACGCTTTCTAAAACTTTCCCCATTTCTCCGTTTTTTATAATAACCTAGATCCCCATATAAAAATTCTAATTTCAGGCACCCTGTATCTTCGAATGTTTACAATTCATCGAAAATGTTTCTACTTCTTCCTATTCTCCTTATTTCGTTACTCGAAGTATTTTCGGGCGCCTCGCAGATGTAACTGTATCGTACCGAACAGTCGGTACCCTTATAGGCGTACGACCTTAGGGCAGGGTTGTACGCCAGTCTAAGACATCTGCCCTCGCCGTGGATGGACGCGGATGGATTTTCGGTGTTGTTTTGGGATCCTGGTGCGACTATTGGTCGAGCGGTGTTGCTCCAGATCCAGAGTAGGCCCGGGTTCAGTCCTCCCACCCAGAAATCCTTTCCTAAACGTAAAATTGTATTTATTTAGATATTTGGGTCAAAATAAATATTTAAAATATCATTTTAAAAAATATTCAGTTTACTTGTTGCTTGTAGAATTATAAAGATTTTTTAGTATTGAAAATACTATTGGTATCACTTTTATGCAAACTTAACACTGCCTGTTGTAACCTCGACACCGAACCTGCGTAAACAGTAAAATAATACCTATAGATTATGAGTGTGGACGCACTGAATGTTTAAATAAGATAACATTATAATATGAGGTCCATGCATAGACGAACAAATATTATATACAAATAAAATAGTCCATTGTTTTGTGTATGTATGTGTGTAACAAAATTCTAAGTCTTATATTCCAATAAGGTAAATACGGATTGCCAATGCATAGATCAACAAATTTTAGTAAAAACAAAATAGTCCATGGTTTTGTGTTTGTGTATGTGTACAATAAAATTTCGAGTCTTATTAGAATAAAACAGTCATCAGAAGAAATATAGGGAGGTCTATCATTTTTGACATAATTACAATAGTCACATTTAACCCATCTTTGTTAATACTATTAGAATGCTAGAAATGTCACAAACTCTGATGGAACGAAATTTCAAAAAATTGGGAATGGAACGATTTTTATCTTTTAATATATCGGGTGTTTTATACCTTTCAATTTCAAGCCCTTCCCTGTAGCACAAAATATTGGTCCTAGCCTAATGCACTGTTGGCCCAATATTTACAATATATAAAGGTAAAAAATATATGTTTCGATACATAATGCCACTTTTGGACCCATATAGGCCCAATTTTTCATCAGTCAGACAAATATAAAAATTTTTTAGCCTATGTAGGTGTTATATTGGCAAAAAAATATGTTCGATATATAATGCCACTTTTGGGCCAATATAGGACCAATATAATATATAACCTCTTATAAATTTCTATCCGTTCGATGTTTTTTAATCAACGTAGTACCTTCGTTGGGCCAATATGGACATAACATATTTTTCCAAAATAATAAGGCTCAGACACACAAATCTGCATCCTTGTTATCAGGAATAGAAAGATGGGTGTACTAATATTTTACCAGTTCATTCCTATCTCACAGCTAATTTTTCTGCAAAATTTTGGATGAATTGTACAGGTCTAATTTTTATTAAGAATATCTAAGGACCCTGAAACGTAAAGATCTGAAAAAAATCTCGGAGGGCATTTTTTTAAGATTACAATACTTTCCCTTACAAGAAAAGTAAAAACAAATATTTATAAATGCGGCAAATCTTGGAATTAAAAAGTAGTATTTATGTCCCAAACTTAGTGTCATTTTCGACTTTTGGCAACGCCAAGTAACTGTGGCAACTCTGCTTCAAATACAAAATGCAAATGGCCGGTCAGTGTATGTATACACGGAAGACGGCAATGACGCCATAAATTCACGTTTTTCGAAGAAAATTGATGTGAAATAAAGTGCTAAAAATTGTTGCATTTTGGCAAGTTTTATTTGCGTCTATATTTTGCATTTGCAGCTCTAGAACTAGATACACACTAGATTGTTTTCAAAACATTCACGCCAAGCTGAATATTGCCAGTGAAGAAATGACGAGATCGTTGTTAATGACTTAAGTTTTTAAGCTTTAAATCAATTAGTGTTTCCTTCAATTATAAACAACTTGTATAAAAAAAGTACTTTTTCACTTTATTAAACTCACATTGGGTACAGGATTTATTTCTGCTATAGAATTGATTTTGATATTTATTATACCCAATATTATACCCTCTTTGGGCCAATATAAAATTCAGGTTTACAATTTATTCCAACTTAAAGCATATGGCAGGTTTCAAATGTAATTTGACTCTTTATCAACATATCTGAAAATTGATATCTATGTTTTAGTTCATGTCAAAAGAAGAATTTTTTTAAAATTGCTTATAAAAGTTCTAACTCTGCCAGGTATATTAGAAATATGTTGAGGGGAAATGGGGGATTAATTGGTAAAAAATACCAATTCTTTGTTAATAATTAATTCGTTAATTAATATTGTCTTTTAATGGGTTTTGGGTATGCAGATTTGAATTATAAAAACTGTTTGTTATTTTGGTGAAAAATTGGAAAATAAGGAGTAAGGGGAGGGGCGAAAGTAAAATGTATTTAGACAATAATATGTAGTTTTATATGCTCTTGGACATTCAAATGCCAATTTGAAATCAGCTGAGTGTTTTGTTGTTAGATTTATTTGTTTTCATTTATTTAAGGGGCAGTGCGAAGACGATTCAAAGATGTTACGATAAAGATACTTCCAGTGGCGGCTCGTGAGTATATTGAAGGGTGAGGCTACATGAGGTTAATTTTGTTTAAATGTGAATAAATTTTCACGTCACCCATGAGGTATTATTCTGCAACGCGTTGACCTTTTTTTTTAATGGAGGTCATCGCCAATAGCCCTACTAAACCATTAAAAACTAAAAAAATAAACTTTAAAAAAAGTAAATAAAAAGTAAACAAAACAAGTAAAATATGTACACCTATCACTAAAATATAGCGGTGATTGCGATAATAAAAACATAATTTAGTTTATTAAAACTTAAAATAAATAGTTGTATGAAATAAGATAAAAAAACTACTTTTTGTACATTAAATCTATACGTCTGTCTTTTAAGGTTGCAAAATTATCTATAATTTGGTCGTAAAAGTTTTGGTCTTCACTAAGTTCTGACAGTAATTCCTGCTCTATTGACATCATTGCTAAACCCGAAAGCCGTTCTTGTGTCATTGTGTTTCTTAGGTAGGTTTTGATCCGTTTAAGACATGAAAAATTTCGTTCGGCCGATACACTTGTTGCGGGAATAGTTAAAACTAAATTAAAAAGCTTATATCCTTCCTCAAAAATTGCTTTAAAATCTTTAAATAACAAAGCTAGACTTTTTTCGACATCTAAATTTGAAAATTGTTCATCCCTATACAATACAGAAAGCTCATTCTTTAATCTATCTCTGTCAAAAATGTTTGGATAATTTTTTAATAAATTATTTAACAAGTCGTCTGGAAAGCATTTAACATATTCCGAATATTTTGTGCAATCGACTAAAGCAAAGAAATTTAAATTATTTAAATTTTCAAACCGCGTCCCTAATTGAAGAATTATACAATCTATTATTTCGATTTCGATATTTTCGATATAATATTTTATATTTAGTAAAAATATCAAAGTCGCTAGAACATTGCCCTCGACGTGTGTTAGTTGGCAGAATAGTGGCTTTTTTAGCAATATTGAAAAGTTCTTTGAAATGGTCCTCGTTTCTAAATTCAATAATTCGTTGCTTGGCAAGGTTTATTTGCGAAATGCAGTAATTTATATCTAAATGCTTTAACTGTAATATTTGAAACAGTACATCAGTGCAACTAAAAATTTGTTTATAAATATGCGTTAAAAGGCAAAATTCGAAATCATTAAAATGCTTTAGAATCCTTTTGCACCATTAATAGATTCTGTTCCAGAACTTAAGTCATTAATAATAGTTTCAAATACTATAATTAAATTGTCCCATTCATTAGCCACTAAGTTTAAAATTTTAGACCGTGTATACCATCGCGTTTCTACAGCTCGCGGAATTCTTTTACGTACTATCTGATTAAGCAGAAAAGACCGTTTTGGTGATTGGTAGAAATAATTTGGTATTCCTAATAAAGTGGCAAAAAATATACGACTTTGGGTAATCAGTTTTGTTCCCTGTTGTAAAATTAGATTTAATCTGTGGGCGCAACAATGAGTAAACATAGCTAAAGGAGCAATAGATCTAACTTTTGTTTGAAGCCCATTTATTTCACCTGCCATAACACTGCGCGACCAATTTATTTTTAAAGTCATAAGGCTCTAAGCTGTTTTGTATTAAATGAAAAAGTCTCTCTGCTGTTCTATTATCGCTAACGTCAAAAAATCCTAAAAATCTTTCTTTTAAAGATCCGTTGGTCACATACCTAACTGTTATCGAACACTGTGATTTTTCTGTTATATCAGTGCTATCATCCGCAATTACGCCAAAAAAACAACAATCGGTGTCATTGATTTCTTTTTCAGTATAGTCATGTATGCAACCAATTAGGTCATTTTGTATAGTCTTAGATTGTCCCGTAAAAATATTACTAAATTTAGCACAATGTTCAGTAAGTTCGGCATTTCTTTTTATTAAGCATGCAAATATTTCCTTAAAATTGCCACGGTTAAAAGAATCTGTTGTTTCATTATGACCTCGAAATGCCAAGTCCTGTTTACCCAAAGTAATAGTAACATCAATTAAATAATTTAATAATAAACGGTTTTTTCGAACATTTTCATTATAAACAATTTTATTAAGACTTGCATTTTCTTGTAGTGCATCCGCAATAGTCGCCCTATTTTGCTCCAGTCTTGTAAGTGCTACCGAATTTTTAATATGCTCTCTTGAACTTTCATGCGATTTTACTGCTCGTGAAAAATTTTTTAAATCCGAATATCCACCCCCTGAACTCCAATTATTTTTGACGCAACCTAATAAAATACAAGGCCAACAATATAAGCTTTCTTTATAAATACTTCCGCATAGCCACCTATAAGTTTCGTACCAAGATATTTGAAAAGTTCTTGAATATTTTTTACCTTGCCTCTTATCGTTAAATATTGCTAAAATTTTCGGCGTTGGACGGCTACCTAATATCTGTTTCTTTTCAGTTTCGCTTCTTCTTAAAAAAGGCGTTTCAATTAATGAAGCAATAATGTCGTGAATAGGATTCATTTCAAAAGCAAAAAGCAAATACAATAAATGGAACGGTCCAACTTACCAAATCAAAACAAAACAAAAACTTACTCACGCGTATTTATTCACCTTAAAAGACAGAACGCCCTCAATCAGCGACTATCGCAATCTATTTCCTATTTCTTTCTCAGCCGCACGCACCACGTAAAAAGAAGCCGTTGGAATATTTCGCTGGTCATGTGATTTAAATAACCAATAAAAGCATATCCAAGCTATAGATTTATCGCCTCAAGAATGCAATAGAAAACGCGTGCATCGGCAATCGCCATCCCGCTCTGTCGTAATCAGGTGACTCGCCGGCATCGGCACCGGCCGTTGATAAATAGGTCAGAAGTCGAAACTTTCCAAGCTAAAATTATTTCGCCTCATTCGAGAGCACTTTCTTTAGGAATGGGTTTGCACGGATTGCACGGTCGGTTTTTTGATGTAGTCAGAATTTATTTTCGAAAATATTTATTATGGGATTATATTTTGTTTTTTTTTTAATGTTATTATGTTGTAAAACTGTTAAAAAGTATATTTCTAATTGGTAATAGATAAAAATTTATATAAAAAAATTCTCTTTTCCTTTATTTTGGGGGTGAGGCGCGGCCTCAGAGGCCTACCCTGACGAGCCGCCACTGTAAAAAAGACAGTTTCGTTCTTTTGGCAGGTGTAAAGGACCGTGATAGAGGGCGCAAAATTATCGCAATGTACCAAATGCACCATTAGGCATCTAGCGAGAGGAAGAATTAGTAGAAAACGATCTGGCAGTTCAAGGGTCTAGTAACTGATGGAATCTCATTTTCATTTTCATGTTTTGTTGATTTTTGTTATTGATTATAAAACCGAAAAATTAAATGACGTATTTTACTTAAAACTCTTTCTTAGGAGTACGTATGGTGTTAAGGTCAATTACGCGGTGCTACTAAAAAAAAATCTGATTGAATTTTTCAAGTGACCTAGTGCTAAGCTTTATTGTAATAGAGCTCGATTGTTAAATTAATATAATGTGTAATAAGTGTGTCCAGTAGCCGAAAAACGGTTTTTACAATAAATTGTAAACACTTTTTCAAACATGGTTTTAAATTACACTATGTATAGTAAAACCTAAATCCATGTTTAAAAATTATTTTTTTACACCCTCTCAATTTTTTTTATTGTTAAAAAGCCGTTTTTTCGGACAACACACATACTAATTACATTATAACAATTTTAACAATCGAGCACTATTACAATAATGGGCCTATATATATATATATATATATATATATATATATATATATATATATATATATATATATATATATATATATATATATATATGCAATAAAAAAACAGGTTGAGAGTCAGTATTGGTCCAGGATCAGTTCTTATTATTGGACCCAGATAAATTTCATATATTGGAGGTATATTGTGGAACAACATTGGTTCTAAATAGGATGTCAATATTGGCTTACAATAATGGGATAATATTTAAATAATCTGACGAAAACTTTCTTGGTCCCATATGAACTAGCCAATATTGGACCAATAAATATGTGCTGCAGGCTCTCCTGGCATTTTCCGTTCAAATGTGAAATATAAAAAAAGATGCCGTTTGTATCGAAAATTTAAATGGAAAAAATGGGACATGCAATGTATGCCTATAGATGAAAATTTTTAATAAAAACAAATATTCGAGCGAGGGTGATTACCATTGTTGTGTGTACATTTGAAATCTTTAACAACTTTTTTTGTTGACAAAGGAAAGTTAGATATATTAGATTTAGGACGATTTTTAAAATAGAAACTACATTTGTAAAATTTAATAGAATTTATTTAGTAGTAAAATAATCTATTATACCCCGTCTTTTAAAATTAATAAAAAGTGTCGTTTTGGGTATAATAAATTAAAATTGTCAAAAGCGTTTGGTCAAACTAGACTATTATCAGGACTGACACTGTAAGTGACGAAATAAAAAATAATAAGTAAAAACAATTAAAAAATGTAAACACTCGTATGCAGACTAATATACGACCTTTCACAAAAGTACGCATTACTGTGAAAATATATAAATATTATTTTATTATTTGAGTTTTGTAGGAAATGTGTAGTTTTTTTATGGTGATTATGGGCCTATTAGGTAGATAATTTAGGCCGTTGCGTTGAACCGAAAATATTAACTATTAAGTGAAGTGCTGGCATGACATTTTTTTTAAACAAATGAAAAAAGTAGGTTTTACATAAAGAATTAACCTGTGTGTTATATTTTTGATTCACGTATTTCATCTTCGAACAATAAACAAAAAGAGAGCTGGAAAATTGTTAATCAACTCAGGGAAAAATCTGGTAGTTATGATGTATCTGATGTCGATATAAGATCTGAAGAATTTAATGAATTTTGTTGCTCTATTGCCGAAAATCTCTCTAATCAGATATCGCCAAGGTGTAATCCATTACAGTTTTTAAAGCCGTTCCCTATATGTGATTCTTTTTTTCTTACTCCAACTGACGTCGTGGAGATTAGGACGATATTTAACGATATTAAAAATAAAAATGCTTCAGGATGCGATGAAATTTCGGTGAGGGTATTAGAAGCTTTACCAGAGTCTACTTTGAACGCATTTGTGACGGCTGTAAATGATTCTTTCGCTGCAGGAATCTTTCCTGAATCTCTGAAGGAAGCGATTGTCATTCCAATTCATAAGGGCGGGGATGTCACTACTCCAGCAAATTTCAGACCAATCTGCTTGTTACCTACGATTGCTAAAATAGTTGAAAAACTTGTAAAAAAAATAGTTATCTCGTACTTAGAGAAGCACAAAATCTTAACTGTTGATCAATTTGGTTTTCAGAGTGGTAGGAGTACATGCAATTTTTGCATTTCTTGATAATCTGTATCTTTACCGCGGCTGCGGCAGTTTTTTGTGATCTCGCTAAAGCTTTCGATTGCGTGGATCATGGAATACTGTTGCGGAAGCTAGAGTGGTATGGTTTCAGGGGAAGTGCTCTTCACTGGTTTGGATCTTATCTCTCCGGACGATGTCAGAGTATCAGGTTGCATGAGGTTGATTCTATTAAACGAGAAGGACCAATTTTATTTCTTGTCTATATAAATGATCTAGTGTCACTGAAAATCAAGGGTAAATTCACAATTTTTGCCGATGATACCTCAGTTTTGTGGCATTCCAGGAATCCTGAGGGGCTAACTCATGCAATCGCAAATGATGTTGAACAAATTAAAGGGTGGTGTGATGCTAATCGCCTTTCTTTCAACATTTCTAAGACCAACATTATGCATTTTGGGGGGTGCTCGCTTGATGATGTCTATCTTGATAATGAACATATTTCGTAAAATCTAATATTCAATTTTTGAGTGTAGCCATAGACACTAAGTTAACCTTTAAGGATCATATTTTGAAAGTATGCAATAGTCTGGCATCGGGATGTTATGCCCTGGGAGTTGTATCGAACGAGTTGGATGAACACATTGCGAAATCAGTATATTCGGCCTTAATAGAATCCCATTTGCGTTATGGGGTCTGCTTCTGGGGTAATTCGAGCCAATATCTGATAAACTCAGTTTTTGTTCTGCAAAAGAGACTACTATTTATTAATCGCAAAATCCTAACTCTTACTTGTATTTATATTTTCGAGACAGCTTGTATGATATTTAAAAAATTTAAAAGTCGAGTATTATAATCATTATAATACAAGACAAACTGGAGCTCTGTCACTGCCCATATCTCACACTACACGAGTTCAATATTCTATACAGGTAGGAAGATATTCAACCACCTACCAGAGAGTGTGAACTTTGAATAATATTGAAACATTTAAATCTTCTCTTAAATGCATATTACTCAAAAAAGCTTATTATGGCCTTCTGGAATTTTTCAATGATGTATTAAGACACTTAGACTTCCTGATTCCAAGGCTCTATTTAGTGTTCTTTATATTTAAGTGTATATGTATATTTATATTATATTAGTGCTTTTGAGTGTGTTTTATAACTCGCTGTTTTATTTCTTATTGTTATCTACTTTTACTTATATTTTTTTACTGCTTGTTAGTTTATGTATTTCTACCTTTGGCTTTGTAACAAGATTTTATCTTAAACAATAAAGCAGTTTTTGACTTTGTTAATAAGTACA
>JAUTXW010000127.1:1625000-1695921 GCA_030620095.1 Kuschelorhynchus macadamiae | reverse complement strand
CCAAGCCACCCAATCAATTGTTTTTCTGATTTCACCATCTTAATCAGCAGAAAAAATGCTACTAGTTTGCTAATTTAACCGACCTCATATCTCCAATAATAAGGAAGTTAGCAATGGTGCCGGTGTATATATATATATATAAATATATATATATATATATATATATATATATATATATACATATACATATATATATATATATATATATATATATATATATATATATATATATATATATATATATATATATATATATATATGTATGCATATATATATATATATATATATATATATATATATATATATATATATATATATATATATGCCTGGGTACAAGCCTATCTGATGAGGGTAGAGGCCCAGAAATCATAATCGCACTAGGTACCCTATGATATAATCGAAAGCAATTCTTCCTATAAGCCGTTTAGCATCTGCTATATATTTTTGATAATTATATATATATATATTTATATATATATATATATATATATATATATATATATATATATATATATATATATATATATATATATATATATATATATATATATATATATATATATATATATATATATATATATATATATATATATAAATATATATATATATACATATATATATATATATATATATATATATATATATATATATATATATATATATATATATATATATATATAAAATGCTGCTACGCTATAGCTAAAGATGCAAAGTTGCTTGAAGTTGACACTTGGCCTATGCTTTAGATTATTTCTCTTATTTTTAAGTACATATCACAGTTTGAATTAAAATAGTAAGGGCATTGTCAGGTAACTATTTTATTTTTCGTAATAAATAACGGATTTTATATTTTCATATCAGATTTTACCATAAATTTCCTAAAATAGAAATTGGAATATCTGCACATGCGCAAGCTTGTGGCTCACTCGATCTTTTTTCACTTGAAAAAAGCATTTTAAACACTTATTTTATATACCAAGTTTCATTAAAATATGTTAAGGGATTTTTCAAATATTAATAAAAATACTTACTTTCAAAAAAGTATCTCGAGAACAGAGCTTTTTTGGCCGTGTTTATATGAACATTTTTTCTTAGAATAAGGTCCAGCAATCAACCCTAAAAGTTTGGCTATGTACTTAATTAACCCCCACAAATAGTCATGGCAATATAAAACTTAGTCACGTGATTTGTCGTAACTATCCAATTTGACTTTTATTTCTAAAAATTACAGAACCCTGTTTTTCTTTCAACAATTTATTGTAAAATACATCTAAATTGGATAATTTATTAAGTTTCTCTTTTAGAAAAGCATTTTTTTTATTTCAACATATAACACCATTTCTAAAAATAAACAAAAACATTTATATATCTAGAGAAACAACTGACTAAAAATTTTTAAACAACTATTCATAACAGAACACTGATATTTCAATTAGAGTTTATACTTTATATATATATATATATATATATATATATATATATATATATATATATATATATATATATATATATATATATATATATATATATATATATATATATATATATATATATATATATATATATATATATATATATATATATATAGGGTATTTCAGAAATAAGTGCCTTAAATTTGACTATTTATAGATCTTAATGAAATATGAAAAAAAGTTAAGTAAAATTTTTCTCTAAGTCGCACCTTTCAAAAAATACAGGGTGTTACATATTTTCCTTGTTATTTCCGTAGATAACTAAGGTGGCAAATTGAAATTTTAACCACAGTATGCATAAGTTAGGACTAATAATTTGACAAAATTTTACTTAACAAGGTCACTTCAGTGGCGCAGAACAGGGGTCGCCACAGCACATTATCACCTGGAACTTTTTACCACCCGGTATATTTGATTTATTTTTAATGTTATTTTATTCGCCAGTTTATGTGTTAAAAATTTGCTCCCTTAGAAGTTTCCTAAGGGCGGTTTAGTTTTCGAGATATTTTCACTTTTTTGCATGAATGTAGCTAAATTAATTCCAATTGGACAATTGTTCTTACTTAATTAGTTTTGAAACCCATTGTTATAAAAGCGCAGATAATTTACGCTGGATAAAAGGGAAAAAACAACAATTCTAAAAGCACTAATAACAAATTATTTTGTTTATTTACGATAAGTAGATTAGTTTGAAAAATTAAAAAAGTAACTTAATATAAAGTAATTTTTATAACCATGCTACTTAACTAAAATCCTAGCACATAGTTTAATCTAGTCTACAATTGCTGAAAATAGTTACCGTTTACGTCAATACATTTTCGAGCATTCCCTAAAAGTTTTGAGGAAGTGTTTTGTAGTGTATGTCTTGCAAGGGACAAGCGTTGCAGGCAGCATCAATTCTAGCAGTAAGATGGTCAACAGAGAGAATTGGGGTAGAATACACTTTTTCTTTTAAAATACCACAAATACCGAAATCCATCGGGTTTAAAAAGTTAAGTAAAATTTTTCTCTAACTCGCACCTTTCAAAAAATACAGGGTGTTACATGTATTTGTTCAAAACTGTATTTTCTTTTTTATTTCCGTAGATAAATAAGATAGCAAATTGAAATTTTAACCAGAGTATGCATACGTTGGGGCTCATAATTTGACAAAATTTTATTTAACAGGGTCACGCCAGTGGCGTATAACAGGGGTAGCCACAGCACATTATCGCCCGGAACTTTTTACTACCCCGTATATTTGATTTCTTTTAATATTATTTTATTGGCCAGTTGATTTCTTAAAAATTTGTTCTCTTTGAAATTTCCTACGGTAGGTTTAGTTTTCGAGACATATTCACTTTTTTGCATGAATGTAGCTTAATTAATTCCAATTAGACAAAATTGTTCTTACTTAATTAGTTTTGAAAACCCGTTGTTGTCAATGAAAAAAAAAACATGGCATAAACGATAAAAGTTTTATTTTTTTTATTTGCCATAATTAACTAATCGGTTGACAGGGACGTCGGAAGTCTTAAATGGCTGAGGGTGCGAAATTTCATTTCGAAGAAAAGAACAATAACAAACTAGTTTGTTCAACATGTTTTGTTAAAAACTTTTATGATAATGAAATAATAATTGTGACACTTTCTTATTTTTAATCTCTTTAAAATTATACTCGAAATATAAACTGCTGGCTATTAATAGTGCATCAAGACTTTTTGATCAAATTTTTTTAGACGTTCGTTTAGCCAATCTGTTGGATAAGTGCTTTTACTTTCAACACTGCATATGTGCATAAAAATCACACCTACAGGGCGAGAAATGAAATCCCTGTAGTTTTACAAAGTTGTTTAAGGTTTAAAATTTTATTGTCTTCATACAAGTGCTTCGTTAACTTCTCGATTAAATAACAACCTGTTTACGAAACAAGTCTCTATGAGCTAATTTATAAACAGTAGTTATACCGTTATTATAAGTATAAGGAAGATAATGAATGTGAGAAAGTGCCTAACTTATTGTATTTTAAAATTTTTGTCATAATTCCTTTTGAAATTATGTCAGACCAGCTGAGTTAAAAATTTGTGAATTATGTTTTTTTTAACAGTGTTTTCATTTTCACTGCTTTGTTAGTATTGGTATAGGGTATTTGGTGGCTAAAAATGCAGGGGCAATTGCATAGCTCATGTAAGGGCTAAATGTGTCTGCAAAACCTTCGTTTTTTAGATACAGGGTGTTAGTTTTTTATGTCCTGTATAACTCTAAAAAAAGACAATAAAATGGCTAGAGTTAAAATAAGATAAATATTCTGGAGAAAATCCCATAGTTCACAAAAGTTTTATGACAGCCGGTATATCGTAATTATCTCACGTCTTACAAAATTTCCAAAATAAGTTATACTAAAATTTGCAGAATATAAGGTTAGTGTTGGGTTAATTCTAATTAACTTTTGTCAAACCCCTTATCCATATTTTTTTGAAACTAATTATACCGTTACTACTACTGATCATACATTAGGTAATAATGATTTGTTTTGCATACAGTTTGTTCAGTCAACGTTCCACTTGTATGACGATTTCAAGATTTTCATATAAACCCTGTATATTGTAAGGAAACAAAAATATCAATAGTCGATTTTTTGCATTCTGTCAAAGATTATTTTGATCCAAGGAAAAAAAGTGTTTGATTTCATGCCTTGTATGTTGTATGCACTATGTTTATGCATATATGCAGTTATTCATGTAGAAGCACGTACCGAACCGATCGTTCAAACGAACCGAAAAATTGCATCTCATTATCGTGTTTCGCAATTGAAATATTCATCTCTAAACTTTGATCAAAACATGCACTTTGTAGAAACAGGAGTTTAATTACTAATTTAGGTATTTCTATTTAACTACTTATAAAAAAGAAAAGTTTAGTTATCTTAAATCCCTTTACAGGTTTTGTATCAAAATTCATTGCACAGAAGTAATATTTTGAAGGAAATATTAATATTCTTTATGAACTGCGGTTTCTGTTGTCCTTCTAAGTTTATATGTACAGATCTCTGAAACCAACGGACTCTTAAGGGAAATTTTTTTTGTTTCTCATCAGGCTAATATTAATATACGTACGTACTATGATTTTGTTAAAAAAATTACCAATTCAAATTTCTCCACAAAATTCTATAAAACCTGAGTTTCGATCGTTGAACGATGCAAAAAATTAGAATTCCGTTTTTCCATGAATGATGCCTTCAACATTTTTATATAAAAACATACCCAACTTCAAAAAAAGAACCATTCTTTATTCACAAAGATTTCCGACAAATTGGCTTCATTAAAACTAAAAGAAGTGGAACTTATTTTTACTCATTTCTTAAGCTTATTCAATATAAAACTGTTAAGTGCATTTTAATATGTAAAACAGTTTATATTATTATGTGAATGAATTAATATTGGGCTGACCAAGTCGAAAATCTGTTTGCAAATTAATTTGCTTTAGGGTCATCCCCGTCACATATTTTCGCCTTTTTCAGTACGTTTAACAGGGGGGCATAGTCCCTCCCTCAACAAAACTATGTTTATTAAAGCGACCTTCTGACAAATACTTTCGACGTACATGTTATTTAGTAAAAAAATTCTCTATTACCTTTGCTTGTCATATCACATGGGAGCAAATCCATTGCCTTTCATGTTCGATAAGTTGATGTAGAAGCAATACTGGTTGCAATGAAACTGCCTTACCCTTGTATCTGGATTCACTTTCATCAAATTCAAAATAATTTCTTTGTTTAAACAGATTTTAATTTGGGCCTAGATTACTAAGCCAAAACTATGTGAGTATTGTCCTCGGTACAAAACAAAATAACTAAATCGCCTGTCAAACTATTTCTTAAATTGATTTAGTGATGAGAAAACAACTAGTAAAGATCTGTTCCGGTATTAAAAAATATGGTGTTTTATAGTAATTTAGAATATGCAGATATGCACTTAGTTCTTGGGGAATGTCGAGGAAAGTTAGCAAGAGCAGTAAAGCTCTATTCACCAAAAATATTTCCTGGAAGAAATGTACCAAATAGAAGAACTTTCATAGCTGTCGACCATCGCCTTAGAGAAAATGGATCGTTTAAACCTTCTGCACATCTTCGTGGTCGACCAACCTTTGTAAAGATAGTCAGAAATGAAGAAGCTATTTTGAATTTGGCAGAAGAGAGTCCAGAAATAAGTGTCAGGAGAATTTCAATGCAGATCGGTGTTGCTCCAACATCAACTTGGCGAACATTAAAATCAATGGGTTTGCACCCCTATCACAAGCAGAAGGTACATGAATTATTACCAACCGATTTTGAATCACGTGTTGATTTCAGTCCTTGGTATTTACAAATGTCCAACAGAACGATAACTTGCGATCAAGAGTATTATTTACTGATAAAGCGTGTTTCACAAGAACTGGAATTTTTAACATCCATCACGCTGTTTGGCAAAACGAAAATCCTTACGCTATATATGTAATGAATATTCAAAACCAGTTTAAAAGAAATGTTTGGGCAGATGTAATAGGAAGTCGTTTTATAGGTCTCTATTATCTACCAGAGCATTTAAACGGCAACAGTTACTTGGACTTTCTGAGAAACCATTTGTTTGGACTTTTGGACGATCTCCCTATTTTAACAAAGCAACAGATGTGATTCATGCACGACGGTGCGCCACAGCACTTTTCAAGGGAAGTAAGGCTGTGTGTAGCTACACCAAAAATTTCCCTGAAAATGGATTGGAAGAGGAGTAGATGCACCTGTATAGTGGCCCGCGCGTTCGCCGGATTTAAACCCGATGGATAATGGTATTTGGTGTATTTTAAAAGAAAAAGTGTATTCTACTTCTATTATCTCTGTTGACCATCTTACTGCTAGAATTGATGGTGCCTGCAACGACTTGTCCCTTGCAAGGCATACACGACAAAACACTTCCTCAAAACTTTTAGAGAATACTCGAAAATGTATTGACGTAAACGGTAATCATTTTCAGCAATTGTAGAATAGATTAAACTATGTGCTAAAATTTTAGTTAAGTAGCATAGTAATAAAAATGACTTTGTATTAATATTAAGTTACTTTTTACTTTTTCAAACTAATCTACTTATCGTAAATAAACAAAATAATTTGTTATTAGTGCTTTTAGAATTGTTGTTTTTCCCCTTTTCTACTCTTTTATAACAATGTGTTTCAAAACTAATTAAGTAAAAACAATTTTGTCCAATTGGAATTAATTTAGCTACATTCATGCAAAAAAGTGAAAATATCTCGAAAACTAAACCTCCCTGAGGACATTTCTAAGAAAGCAAATTTTTAACAAATAAACTGGCAAATAACACTAAAAATAAATCAAATATACCGGCTGGTAAAAAGTTCCGGGCGATAATGTGCTGTGGCGACCCCTGTTCTCCGCCACAGGAGTCACCCTGTTAAGTAAAATTTGGTGAGATTTTTTTTTAAATAAATATATATATATATATATATATATATATATATATATATATATATATATATATATATATATATATATATATATATATATATATATATATATTGTGCCTTTACGCTCCTTTTCTACATGCCGATAAACTTCTTGACCTAGGGTTAAATATTTTTAAATTTAGTTTTTAGTAAATTAAATAAATACTTTTTATAACTGATTTAGTTACACATGCCACCATATCTTTTTGATATTCCTTTTACCCGGAAATTTCCCCTTAATCGCAATTTATCTTTTTCAGTTGAAGAAAATCGAATATTCAATTCCATTTTTTTTGGTTTTATGGCTCTGTCTGTACCAGGTGGCCAGCATCTCTCTTCCATTGTACTTTGTTATTTGGTATTGGTAATTAGAACAGAGTAACTTGCTCAGAGTAGCATGGGTGAATCCCAGCAATTATCCAAACCTTAAAAATTGTTTGGGCCCTTAATTTTATTTACTTTTGGTCTGTACTTTAGAAACAGTAATGGCTCCAATATTACTTTTCGTTGGGTTGTTAGACTATGTACACCATTTTGGATAAAAATAGCCACGCCGTATAGGCTTGACTCGGGCCTTAGTGGGCCATATACATTTAATTTAAATCAATGGTGGCTACTTTTAGCGTGCAGCATATCATAAATCCTATAATAGATTTGTCATTTTAAATTAAAACATAAGTTCTTGTAGGACAACCTTAAAATGTATATCCAAACAGTTTGTCTAGTTAAGGAAATACAATCAAAGCTTATTTGGGCTGCAGTCAAGCAAACGTGCTTTTATTGAAAAAACCATAACACTTATTTGAAAGTCAATCATTCGAAAATACATTTTTTGTCAGTAGGCCAACCTCACTCTGTATATAGAGTGTGTCACCAAAGTAGATTATTTGCAGTAGCACTTTTTAAAAAAAAACTACAAATGCTATAGAATATAAGTTAAGATTCATAAGGAATAAATAACAAGAAAAAAAATGTATGTCTCATTGCGAAAAAAGTAAAAACCACCATTCTGCAACAAATTTTAATATCACATTAACATGTATTATTTTCATTCAGCGCAAGAGAATTTTTGGAGAAAGGTTTGTCATTTTTTTATCCAGTTACCTGGAAGTCCTGTAATTATAAATTAAAGTTAGCTTGTATATAAAGTTACTGTCAAGTACTAGTTACATATTAATAGCCATTTTGACGCCTTTAGACAAAATAAAAAATGAATTAAGATTAATGTTTTGTGTAGAGACTGATTTTTATTTGCTTTCCAATTTTTATTTATTAAAATTAATTATTAAATTTAATAAATAAGCTTAAATACTTTACTTTTTTCAATATGTATTTATTTACATTTCCATTTATAGTTTTTGAAAATAATACATAAGATTGTTCTGCCTTTACCTTTTTTAAATATAACGAAGATTTCTCTTGGTGTAAAGGATTTTAGCTCGTTTAAATATTTTTTTAGAATTTCAGTTTTTTTTATCATACCTATTGAATTTTTACCAACATATATTAGTTTATCGATATACCACATTTTATTTGAGTTAGCTGGCTAAGCAGTTTTAAACAGATTGATCAACATTTTCAAGAATCAGAAAATTATTCCGCGTTTGCAGTACGACGGAAGTAAAGAACTAGTTTTATTGTTTTCTCAATGCTTCAGTGTTTTTTTTCATTGAAAATTAAAAGTTTAGCTAAAAAAAATAGGAAAATTTGGAGTCAACTGATATCGTTCAAATTTGGTAGGTATAAAATCAAAAAGGAACAAATTCTCCTTTACCATTTTCCAAATTTTGAAGAAAAGGGCAGGTTTTTACCATTCTTTGAAAAACATCCGAAATATGACAGGTAAGATAAACCACGGTACTAATTTTTGTATTTCTGTTTTGCATTATTTTTAAAGACAAATCTTTTAAATATAATATATTTAAAATCGGCAATAAGAGATCCATTTATTAGACATATAATATACAGGAAATTTCATTTAAAAAAGCTTTTAGAAGTTTTTGGGTAATAAACTCAGTTTTTGACAAAATTATTGGTAAATATGTAAAAAATGCGATACTGGAAATTTTCGACTAATTGGCCATTAAATTACCTAAAAACTAAACCTATTATAAAAAACTTTGAATGACTTTTTATTTAAGATTTTTATGCTCTCCAACCCGGCTATCCTAGAAATTTTGATGTAACCAGTTTTGTGTATTACCTATTTGCTTTTGCTATATGGCAATTTTTTGGCGGCCAAATTTATTTTCTTAATAAGCTAAACATTTTATGTGGAATAACTTTTTTTCACACAATCCATAATACAAAAGATTTTCATATGTTCCCTAAATCCAGGCACACGATGTATAACACCATTTCAAAAAAAAAAGAAAGCATTTGTGTTTCTATGGAAAAAACTAAGAAACTTTTTATCTAGCAGTTCTATTCCTAACAACCCAAACGGATTTTCCTAATTTTAATAGTTAAAATGTTTTTTTTTTTAATATGTATTAAACAGAATGCATAAGAGTGTTCTACTCGAGGTTATACCTTTCCCTTTTTAAATATAACGGAGATTTCTCTAGGGGTAAAGTTCTTCAGCTCGTTTAAATATTTTTTAGACTGTCAGTTTATCGATATACAACATTTTATTTGAATTTGCTGGCTAAGTAGTTTTAGACAGATTGGCCAAAGTCAGAAATGAAATTTTTCAAAAATCAGAACATTATTCCGCGTTCGCAGTACGACGGAAGTAAAGAACTTGTTTTGTTGTTTTCTCAACGATTCAGTCGTTTTTCATTTTTATTTAAAATGAAACACAAGATATCTTAAATAAATCTTGATTTTCAGAACTCTTGTCCTAGAGAATAGTTGTTTTTTATACAGAAAAAGGTACTAATATGCCTTCGTGGGATTGAACTTAATAATCTTCAAGTTATAATTTATATTTATAAAAAGTATATAATTTTGCCGCAATGTAAGTACTTACAACTAGAGAACAAATTATATTTCCACAAAATAAAACACCAATTTTTATTTTAACTTTTATTTTTATTACCTCAAATATAAAAATATGACGTATTTTGTTACATATTTCTTAAGCATATTATAATGAATATGTACTTTAAACAGCAAAATATAACTCGAGTTCATTCCATATGAAATTACACTCAAAAATAAATTGTTTGAATAGATCCATCTAAATTTTATAAATATCTAAGTTACTAATTATGTATTATATATATTTTGTATTGAAAGAAAATTATTGTCTATAGGTGAATTTATGGAAAAATTACATATTTAATATACATTTGTTTTAATGATAATTCTTATTTCGATTCTTAAAAAAAAACCCTACTATAAAGCTATTATGTCCTTTCTAATAAAAAATAATTTTAAAAGCTATAGTATATAAGTAAAAAAGTGTCCCTTATGTCAAAGTTTTTAGAATAAATATTCTATAGACTTATGTTTAATATTTAAGCCTTAAAAAAATAAATAAATGCTAACCCTAGTATACATAATTTGACTCTCTCTTTGTTTAAATAATTGTTAGATTCTATACTTTAGTATTAGGTAAGTTTAAATATTATTATTATATTGCGAAAAATATCTTTGAATTTTTGTTAAAAGCTTTTAATTTGAACAATAAATAATTTAAAATATATTATTTAAAACAATAGTATTAAAGTTATTAAGTAATTTTACCTAACAAGTAAGAGAATACACGTCTTCCTTCAGTTGGAATATTATTATCCTATCCGATCCATATCTGCTGGCAAATTTAAAAAAACAATGCCTAATGTCTGTTTTATATATAAAGAAAACAAGGTCTTCTATGGAGTTGAAATAAAATAAGATATATAACTCGTAGTGCAAAATAGCAAGCAAAATATATACACCACAAAATGAATCTTCTGGTTATAAGCCAGTGAAAGTGTATAGATTTTTTAACAATAACAATGAATTACAGTCACTTTGACTACTGAACTAAGCAATAGCTTGCAAAATAGCGTTATATTATTTTAAAGTAAAATAACTGAAATGTTGGTTTATAAAATTTAACCTAAATTAACCTAACCTAACTGGAGGTTAATATTTTAAATTTTAAATATAAGATACCTATTTTAAATTATCGTGTATATATTTTCCTTAAGTAAACCTGATTAAACAAGAAAGTAAGATATTTATATATATATATATATATATATATATATATATATATATATATATATATGTATATATATCAGAGAAAAAAAGCCAAATCGCATAGAGTCTTAAATAACATTAAGTAAGACATATATATATATATATATATATATATATATATATATATATATATATATATGCATAAAATAAAAGCAGATCAAAATTTTAGTTTCAAACAAGCAACTGCTTATTAAGAAAACAAAGATATTTGTTTAAAATCAAAATCAGTTAAAAACTGGTTTTTGTTTCGTACTGTGTAATATTTCACTAAATATATATTATATTTAACATTCAATAAATATATGGTTATTTGTTTTTTAACAGTAACTAAGACCCTGACAATATAAAAACAAATTTGCGTTATGATGTTTACTTAGAAGGTTGAATTTATAAAAATAGATAGCGAATCCTTGGATACAAGAAAAAAGACCTTAGTAAATGACTTTTCTTAATTAAATGAAATTTTAATGGCTAATTATAAATATATATTAATGAACTGATAATAAATAGTTCGGAAGTTTATTACATTATTATAATTTTATAGTTATAAATGTTCTTAATTTTCAAGATACATGTTCTAGTAAAAGTATATTGTTTTGATCTTCTTAAACAAATGCAGATGAGGAAATTATTAAATGAAAGTGCTTTTTGTTTTAATATTTTTTAAAATCTTGATTACTGCATTACTATAAGAATATTTAATGCTAAACCTAAAATTTTTAATTTAAATTCTGCAAAAAGTTAGAAAGAAGATCTTAAAATACTTATCTAGAACTTACCACTCTATTCTAAACTGGATTTTCTTAAATTATCAGCGACTTCTTGCACTTCAGAATTTTCGTTTCCTTGTGTAGCTTCTTGATTTTCTTTAGTACTTTCCATAGCTTCAAAAGCATTAGCATGACTTACCTCCTGATTTACATCTTTTTCGGTACTAGCTTCATTAGCTGTCGTTACGGGTGCATTCAAGAAAAGAAAACAGTGTCCATGTCCTTTCCAGCCTTTATGATTATGCATTCTTCGTCCTTTATGTCCGTGTCCATGCCAATGTCTTCCGTGATGATGTGTTTCACTAAAAAACTTGCAATACCTTTCGTTCTCCTCACTGCTTAATGCCTCATCTTGCGCAGACCTACCTTGTTCCATATCGGGACGATAGTGCCATCCATAATGGGGAGCTGTGGTGGCATCCCCTTCCTTACCTTCAAGCGTTGGCTCATTAGCTTCATTAGTCTTACCTTGTTGTTCATTGCATGATCCGTATACCCATCCATGTCTTCCAAATCCTCTTCGACCCCAGCCATGGCGCCGCCATAGACACAAACCTGCTTTGTTTTCTGTTCCTATAGCGCCTTCCTTTGGAACATTTTCGGTGGTGTTTCTTCCATCCTCTACGTTTTTATTGCGGGTATTGTCCGCAGCTTCATTTGGTTCACAACAAGATCTTCCTCTTTCCGATTGTTTGAAAAATGCTGCGACAATATGCCGGATTTGTTCTTGGGCATCCGCGTTTTTCGTAACTAGGTTGCTTATTTCACTATCGCTAAGACAACGCCTAACGAATTCGTCGTACATTCTAGATCCGCGATGTCCTCCTCTCATGCAAAAATCTCTTTCCATATGTGGGCCCCAATGATGGTTAAAATGATGACCGAGTTTGCCGAATACTCCTCGGTGGCCATGTTCTCCACGCCTATGATGTCCATGTTCACCAGGATGACCGAAACCGTGATGTCTCATTGTTATAAATAACTCGACCTTGTGACTGCAAGCGAATACGAAAACGAACGCACTACTGACTAACGTATGGCTGCCGACGAGTTTTATAGTATCTTTTAATCAGAACTTATAATATGGTCGCATGTGTAATTCTTCAAATCAGGAGATATAAACGCAATATTGTGAAATATTGATGTCACTCTTTTTTATAGTGAGTGACTAATAAGTAATCAAGAGGTTTATCAAATCCGTTTGGCCAATTTATTTTTATTTGTAAAAATGAATATACCATACCATACCATTATGACAATGAATATATAATAAACATTGTGATTTCTCTACCCTTTAGGTTCTAAGAATATGTTATAATTTATAAGCGATAAGATTATATATTTTACAAGTTAACTCCGCTAAGTCTTGTCTAAAGCCATTTTTCTTTTTTAGCAATTTGTCACTAATTAGAAATCCTTTAGAAATTTTGTAACAGCCTAATAGTGGCAATATTATTTATGAAACAAGGGATTTCTTGATAAAAATTAAGTTTTTTACTTACAATTCTTGACAAAAACCTTTGAATCTGCTTTTTTATTTATTTTATTATTACATATTTTTCAATTTTGTTGTCAACTTGCGTCTATTATTTAAATATAAGGCTATTTTTTTTTCTGACCTATGGTATGGCATTTTATTACTACTTAGACTTTTATTAAAAAAAATAGACATTAAAAATATATGTAGATCATAGAAAAAATAACGATATTTAGCAAAATACTTAGTATGTGGGTCAGTTTTTTCGAAGACTACTTATCCTAATTCGTTGACATCCATCAATGATTTTTAAATTAGAAAATAAAAAGTATAGACCTTCACAGGATGAGCAACTAAAAAACGACAAAGTTCATATTTCAGAAACCAGTTTTTTTTATAAAAACAGCATTTTATCTTAAGCTTATTAAATATATCAGCAAAATAATCTAGAAAAAATTGTAGACAATTTTGCTGTAATAGTTACTGTTCTGGTCGTAGTGGAAAGCCATTTTTCTAAATTTAGATATTGATAACATTCGTTTGGAATAATGAAATTTGGCAAATATGGCCTCGTTAAAAAGATCTCAGTCGATCCACAGAATATTAGACAGGATTCCAGCATAATTTTCTATCATATTTAATTAACAGGTAATAAGAGTAATCGGGTCAAAATTTTGTTGCGGGAAGACCTGAAGATACATCGTGGTACGAATACAGTTAAAAAACATGATTAAAAATAACAATGAGTCTAAAACACGTCTTTCTATTAAGTGCTTATAATTAGTCCTTTAAAACGACTACTTTACCCTGACCTTCTAGCGGATTTACCTATATAACTGTCATGAGGACAGAAAAAACAGTTATTGCGTTAAAAAAGAAGACTACATTGAAAAAACTATAGATTTTTCAAATCCTAAGAACTTTAATAAAATAGATAAAGATATATTTTAAAAATTGAATAAAAACACAATTAAACAAAGTAATTTTTTAGTGATAAAATTAAAATTAAAAAAGTTTAACGTTACTGAACCCACAAGCACCGAAGCTACGTTCTTCTATTAAGTTACACAAAGAGGATATGCTCATTCGACCGTTAGTGTCGTATGTAACAACTGCAGCCCACCGGGTATCTAACAAATTAATAGAAATTTTTAGTAAATATTGAAACTTTAAACCTAAATATAGTATAAAAACCAGCCTCGAATTAATTAATAATATTAGAGATATAACTATTCCAAATAACGCTATTTTAATTTCTTTATATGTGCAAAACCTATTTCCCAGTATCCCTACTGAAGGTATGAAATTAGTAAATAATTTGCTAGTAAACAACAAAGTCAACCCTGTTGTTAAGAATGACATTATATTTGTGGGCAGGGTGCCTAGATCAAAATTATTTTGAATTTAATGGCTCGATCTATTTAAGTAAAGAACGTTTAATAATGGGTAACCCGTTAAGTCATATTTTAGCTGAAATATTTCTTGATAACTTAGAACAAATAATAGATAATCACCCTGTAAGGGGTAAGTTTATTTATTGATACAGATATGTTGACGATATTTTGGCTTAACCCCCTTGTAAATTCTATTAATAAATTACATAAAAATATAAGATCTAGTTTAGAAATAGAACAAAATTAGTCCACAAACTTTTTAGATTTAAAAATCAGGAACAATAATAATAAACACGATTTTGAAATTTATCACAAACGATGGTCACATAGTACATCAAACCACCCATTCACATATAAGATGGCAGCTTTTCATAGTTTTGTACATTGTTTAATTAATGTTCCTTTTTCAACAGAGAATTATAACAAAGAACATATTAATATTATAAAACAGATTGCAGTTAATAATGGTTATGACATAACCGTAATAGACAAAATTTTAAATAAAAAACAATATAAAAAAGCACTCAATTTGGTTTATCCTAATTTTATTACAAAAGACAATACAATTGACTTTAATCCTATTTAAAGCCAATGACAATACTAAGTCTAGCACATTAACATATACGGGAAAAATTAGCACTAAAATAGAGAAATCATAAAGTAGCAGCTTTTTGTACAAATAATACTGTAGGTAGATATATTAAGAATAACAAGTCTAATACAAATAGGGACCAAAAATCTGAGGTATATGAATTAAAATGTGGTTCTTGTGAAAAAGTATTGGTCAAACGGGCAGATCTTTTTATAAACGTATCGAAGAACACAAAACATCACATATTAAACCATATATATACCATAATTATACAAAACACTAGAAACAAATCACAATTTTTGCAATGAATTAAAAATGTTGCATTCAGCCATTAAAAGTTACAAGTTAAATTACTTTGAAAGTCTAGAAATTAATACGAGGAAAAACCGTAATATTTTATTGACCGATCAAACGTACTTAAACGGCTCCCCATTGCTGAATCTTTGTACCTAATGTTTGCGTGGTTTAAGTAGGTAGACACTTTACCCTTTTATTACTGTTAAAAATTCCAGTTTTAGTATAGGTCTTAAAAAAAATAAATTAGTTGAAATTACTAAACAAAAGTTGTTGGTTTCTTTATTATACTAGCGATTTAAAATACTTGAATAAAAGATAAAGCATGTGTTATCTAGCCGTCTAAAAAGCAAATCAGTACTTTATCACATTGCTTTGTAATATTTTTTATATAAAAACCATTTAAAGGATAGTCCAAGCTATTTCCAAGTGTTTGCACATTGTGCTGGGACCTCAATGGGGATTAGATTCTACATATACTCATATATTTTATTTTCTTGCGAGTGTAAAAGCTCATTAGTCATATTTACGCCTTTCAGGACACCATACCATGTATATTCTTGCGGTAATAAATGCATTCTGTAGATACTCAAAATAAAAGAGGTATTTAGAAAAAACTCAAATAAATTCAATAATACGGTCAATAATATTTTTACACATTTCTACATGTGAACGTTTTCTTTTTGTCCCAGCCTACTTACTTTTAATTGCTTCGAAGCATATTTCCTTAAGGATTTGTTTAACAGGATAATTTAAGAGCTAAATAATTTTTTTGCTTTATGTTTTTATTATTAATAAAAATATAAAGAATTAACAAAAAATAATCATATTGGTAGGTTAGGTTACCTATATTTACACTTTCTCTCATTTGGGGAGGTATTCTTCAAGTTCTCGGGCAGCACCGAATATGGAGAAACGGATCCTGGCAGCTGCTGCGCATTCACACAGCACATGGCTGGCTGTCTCGTCATCCTCCATACATACGCGGCACTCGGATTCGTCTTCAAGCCACATCCTGTGCATGTGATGTCAGACCAAATTTGCAGTCTCCACCACTTTATTACGTAAAAAAAGTTCGTCTCTATTTTTTTGATCATATGGCCATAGTGTCATTATGACGTTTTTCCGTAGTTCATTTTCTGCATCTGAGGTAGGTAGGTCAGAATATTTGGGTTGCTTAGTAAGTCTGATAAGAGATGCAGTTAAAAGTAAAAAAAAAACATTTTGAAGCATAACTTTATATATCAATAAGCTTCCCTTTAATTCCCCCTCCAGAACAAGGCATTAATTTAGCTGCGGTAGATGAAAGTACCGAACATCTAGTCTGTCGATGTGACGCTTTAGTCAACGCCATACTGCTTTATTTGGGTGACACCCATGTGGAACCCGAGCTTGTGGGACGTGCACGGCCTGAAAGGGTCCTTTGCTTTCTTAAAAGGAGTGAGCTCTTGGCCTGGCACGCCTACTTGGGGGGATGGCACAATGAGGTCCAGGGAGCCTAAGTGCTGCCCTTGTCGGGCTCCCCATCTATGTCTATGTCTGACTATGGCTGCTATTTTATTCTGCCATCTTGAGTGCATAATTTTACTAGTTTATCTTTATATTACACTTAACCCTTCCACAAAAATTTAAATTAATCTAATAAATAGTTTTTTCAAGTCTTTTTTTAATATTTTATTATGACACTATCTTGGATTCGTACTAAAATGTTTATTTCTATGTAATACTCGATTTTGCTGAAAACTGTGAGATAAATTGAAGAGTTATTTTTTTAAATAACAAACATAAAAGTCGATCGGATAGTAGTTTTTTAGATATGCCGCAAACTATTAGACAGACCGACGTAATTGAGAAAACATATTTGTTTGGCATTTAGGGACGCTAAAACGCGAATATATGTTAAACCTCGGAGGTGATTTTTTCCACAACTACAAACGATTTATTTGGCCGCCATTTTATTCCGTCACCCTGAATTTGTACCACAATTTTACCAGTTCATCTCTACATGTCACGCTTCTTGCACAAATTTTAAATCAATCTAATAAGTAGTTTATAAGCTGTTTTATTAATATTTTATTGGTTGGCAGCCATTTTGTTTCACCGTTTGAGTTCCTACCAGCTAATTCCTAGCTAATAGTTGATTTTTGCGCAAAATTTCAGATAAATTGAAAAAGTTCTTTAGTAACATTTCACTAGGGTGCCATTTTGTTGAGACCATATGGGATCTGAGCATTGGCGATGTACACTGTATCAATTATTCTATCATTCCATCGACTCTAAAACCAAAAACCTTCCGATCGGCAAGGAAACGTTTTTTCCACTTATCAATGTGATATGTTTTTTAATAAAGGGATTTCAGTCAGTCACAGGCATGTGTTTAAATAATTAAAACGTAACAAACAAAAATGAAAAAGATATTCAGCTATAAATAACTAATTCTTAAATAACATATGTACTTGGACTATACAATTGTGACGCATAAACATTAAACCTAATTAAATAATTATTGATTGAACTATGGCTTGTTATTGAGATACGAATTCATACTGTGTACCAACATATTAAAAATATGTAAGGCTTATCAGTTAATGTAACTCTCCATTTAATTATTTAAAATCTACGGCGTATAAAGTATTGTGAAATATTGTGCAATATTTTTCAACAGTGTTGTTTACGTGCAAAAGCTGAGGTATTATTAAGAGAGAATTGTGCAATATCGTATACAGGTGTAGTTAAAATTTTAAAGAATTTCCAAATTTAAACAAAAAAATATTTTATACAGTTATTAAATCAAACATTACCAACAAGAGATACATACACGGCGATAAAACAAACAGTTCACAGAATACAAAATATGTAATTTCTGATAAAAAGTTACCGGTGAAATTAAATAACTCCAACATACCATACATACATGAATGTTGATGACTCGATCAGAAAGAAAATGCTAGACAAAAGCTTTTGATATTCGAGTATACTAACAAGTAGCTGAATATGTTTTAACAAACAATAAAATTGGCCAGTAAATTAGAGAGACCCATATTTTACTGATCGCCATGATACATAGGGAAAAGGGTTGATTTTGATTTTCAAAAATCGAAAAAAAAAATTAATTCTTTAGGCGGCGGGGGGAGTTGATACAGCGATAGAGGCGAAACCTTAAAAAAAAGATCAGTTTTCTTTAGTATAAAAACTACTAACTCACATGCGGTTAGTATATACAGTAACAGCACCCATGCTAGACGAATCTGCCGAGCCGAAGTTCGATACAGTAAAAACACCTGCGCTAATTTCAACTAAAAGTTTTATTTATTGTAACATACTTTTCTCCGATTGTTACTGAAGTTGTGTTCAATAAAGCACTAAACTGATTTACTGCATTGTATTTACTGACGCCAACAACGTCAGTAAACCCATTACTTTGGTGCCTTATTAAGCAACTATAGACTATAGTTCACTTTAATAAAAAAGGATCATTAAAGTCAAACATTTTCATGAGCACGTTAAAAAAGATACAAATGAATGGCCAAAATTATAATTACAACACAAAACGAAGCAGATACTCATAGCTCAGTTTAAATATTTATAATTATTAGAAAAATTCGTTAGGAAACACATAAACATATTATTTTTTAGATTTATTATAGCCAACACTCTTACGTTCTTTAAGGCATTTAGCAAGCGCACGAGGATTTCTACTTCTCTTCGATGAAAGTACTTTGGTATTCCTATCAACCAGGTGAGCTCTTCTTCCACCCATAATGGTCTTTCTGCTCGATACAATGGTTGGGCAGATATTTTTATACCATATTGTAATGCAATTTTTTTTCTGCAATTGTACTTAAAACAGGTATATAAAAATTGTTTTACGCCTGGACACAATGTAGTAGGATATTTATCAATTTTTTTGTAATATATCAAAATAGTGTTTCTTCCATTCTTCTTTTGTGCCTTTTATTTCTTGGGGTGACTGTACACTTTTATATTTCATAGGAAAGTTTTCTAGCAATCCTCTTCCTTCTATGCTATTTCTTATATTATTTCCCTCATAACAGGGCAGTATCATAATCGTAAAAAAATCACGCTCCGAAATTTTTTTAGATCTTTACGTTTCAGGGTCCCTATATGCCGACAAACTTGTTTTCTCAATTCCTTAAACTACTTACCCCGTTTATCTCAAATTTTGCATTAAATTCAAATATTATTGAGGCATCAACTAATAAAATTTTGGTACGAATCCAAGATGACGAAATAAAATGGCGGTTTAATAAAATATTTAAAAATTCAGCCTAAAATAATTACTAAATTGATTGATTTCAAATTGTGTGCCTTAACTAATTCTATAAGGATGAACTAGTAAAATTTTGGTAGTAATTCAAAATGGCGTTCAAACAAAACTTTTGTAATCCTGAAAAAATCAGTCTCTCAGGTTTTACATTTCTTTACATTTTAGCGCCCCCCCCCCCTAGATGCCAAAAAATGTATTTTATCAATTTCGTCGGTTTGCCTATCGGTCCGTCTGTCTGTCTGTTTGTCAGTTCGCGGCAAAAACGACTAAACAGATTAATTTTAAATTTTAGTCAAAAATTAAGGGTTAAATGCGGATGACCTGGTAATATTTTGGTAGAAATCTAACATGCCGGAACAAGATGGCGGCCTAGCGAAACGTCAAAAAAATTATTACTAAACAAAATAATTATTCAATTTACCTCAAATTCTTCTCAAAATCAAGTGTTACCTAGAAATGAACTGGTAACATTTTGATATCAATTCAAGATAGCAAAATAAAATGGTGGCCTAATAAAATATTTAAAAAATAAGCCTCAAAAACTACTTATTAAATTAATTTCAAATTTTGTGCAAGCAATAAATGGGTTATAGAGATAAAATGGTAAAGTTGTGGTACGAATTTAAGATAAAATTTAATTTTTTTAAAAATCAAGGTAATTATTCAATTGACAAAAATTGTATATTAGATATATAAGGATAAGCTGGTGCGAAATGACGTAGCAAAATGTTGGTGTGTGTCAGAGTAAAAACTACTTATTAAATTTATTTTAAATTATTTTCAAAAATTAAGTGCGGCATAGGTAGACACTGGTAAAATATTGGTAGAAATCCGATACGATGGAATAAAATGGCGCCCACTGAAAATGTTTGAAAAAACAGTATATATGTGCTATAAAATGACTAGGTACTGAACTAAACTGGGTCATATTTTACTATTGCTAATAAAAAGAAAGAATCATAACGAGGGAAGTTCCGCGTATAGAAAATTTATCGAGTTTTTTTAATTTACGATAGGGACTAAAGAACTGATTTCACAGATTAATATTTTATGATGATGTCTCTGTCTCTAACAGTCTAGCGTGGATGTCTTTTCTAGTACGTTCGCGTAGCACAGGTTTTGTTACTGACATAACATTCGGGATGCAGAAGTTGCACGGAGTTTCTAGCACGGGTGTTGTTTATGCCACCGAGTGTTTGGTAATCATACTGATTAATGTGAGATCTTTCGAAACTACAACAAAGGATGCAAACCATTTTGATGTAAGTTCAATGGTTTATATTCTACATGGATTTAAAATTTTATGTAAGATTCAACAAGAATAATTACTATTTATAATGGATAAATCAAAAACCAGGCCTCGTGCCGAAATTTTAATACAGTTATTATAAACCTAAATCATTTCAAATTCAACGACGACAAAAATTGTATTTATTATACGTGTTTTTGTAATCTCGACATTAAGTAGTTTCTAACATATACAATTGATGTTAAGAATTACCGCTGTTAATGCAGATTACTTTCAAAGCTCTACAACAATACACGCTTTTTAAAAATAGTTTAAAATATATATACCAGGTACCTGAATCACAGAGGCGTGCAAAAAAAATTACGTCTTCTAAAATGTAATTTTTGAAATAGGAAACCATTAATTTAGTTTATATTAAAAATGCTAAAATATTATCTTAATTATTAAGCCCATAATAAATGCGGCCTTGCTAGCTAGAAATCAATAGAACCTATGCAGCCATGTCTTGTATGCTTGATTTCCTGTGAATCGAGCCAGAGGTTATTGAACTTTCCACCGGCTGTTTGCAATGTTTGCATTTCAGTCGCGTGCTTTAAGTGGGGGCGGAAGCTATCGTTGGAATAGGTTGTTTGTTTAAACGGCTATCCGTGTGTTGTGTGATACGTACGTCGTGTCGTGCATGGTGCGATATGGAAGACAATAATACGGACGTGGATATGCAAATACCGTCAACTTCGGCTGTCGGTAATAACGTTGAAAATGTTGGAGAATTTAGTAAGAAGAGTGCGTGTGAATGTGTGTTGTGGGTCTTAATAATAAAGGGATTTTCAACATTAAACTTCGCTGATAAGCTTCAAATAATTTCCAAAGGAAGGGCAAAACTGCCTATGAAAAATTTAACCACAAAAATGAAAAACTGTATTAGAGATTTTTATCCGGAAAAACAATACCGGAATTTAAATGGCTAACAGGGTATGAAAATATAAGTAAATTATTTTGTTGGCCATGTTTACTTTTTGAAAATGAAAAAGGTCTCTGGAATAAAACTGGTTTTTCCGATTTAAACAATTTCCATAAAGCTGTAAAAAGACACATTATGTCCAAAGCACAACACAACAACACACCCTTAATAAACAGTTGGAAATTAGTCACCGCCAACACAATGAACTAGCCGATAAAAATAGGCAAATATTAAGAAGACTTATTGATGTTGTTTGTTTTCTCGGACAGCACCAATTGGGATTTAGAGGTCATGACGAAACAGGGGTTTCTTTAAATAGAGGAAATTTTCATGATTTACTTAGTTTAATGGCTAAATATGATGATTGCTTAAAAAATCATTTAGAGCAGTCTAGCGTTATTCGCGGAACCTTGAATCGAATCCAGAATGATTTAATTTCCGCTGTTGCAACCATTATTCTAAAAAGAATTAAGCAGGAGATTGGCGAGGCGCGGTTCATTGCTATTGTTCTGGACGAAACAACTGATATCACTAATTTTAGCCAATTATCTATTTTAATACGCTACGTTAAAACAGACGGAAGTATTCAAGAGCGATTTTTAGGTTTTAAGAATGTGTCCGAAAATCGTACAGCAGATGCATTATATACCGTAGTTTATAACGTTACTAAAGAAATTAATGGAGAGAAAAAATTAGTTGCTCGAAGCTATGATGGAGCTGCAGTGATGGCAGGATAATTAGGGGGTCTGCAAGCTAAAGTTCGAGAAACTTTCCCAAGTGCTGTGTTTGTCCATTGTTTTGCTCATAAATTAAATTTAGTTTTATCCCAGTCCATCAATCACATTAAAGAGTGTAAAGTATTTTTCGTTACTTTAAGTAGCATGGCTGCTTTCTTTTCCGAGTCAACAAAACGTACACAAGCTTTGGACTCCATTATCCACAAACGATTGCCCAAAGTAGCTCCTACTAGGTGGAACTATAACGAAAGACTTGTCTTAACAGTATCTGAAAATCGTGAATCATTGATTGAACTATTTGAGAATATAACAGAAAATAATGAAACGTGGGACTCAGAAGCAATAAATAGTTCGAGGGGGTTTTTGGACTGTTTGAAACGAGATTTTAATTTTAATTATTTGTTGAACATATTTTCAGAAATATTTCCATTCTCGGACAATGTTTGTAATATATTACAAACTCAAACAACTGATATTGCTTTCTGCCTAAAAAAAGTGGATGATTTTAAGTCCATGTTAAGCCAAAAAGAAGATGACTTTGACCTATTTTGGGAGAAAACGATGACGTTAAATGTAGAGCCACAAGCCAAGCGTCTTCGAATAGACAAGGTCGGAGATGTTCAAACATCATACAGACGCCTCTTTTATGAAATAATCGATCAAATTCAGCAACAAATAAACTATGGATTTAATGGTTTAAATGATTTTAAATTACTCGAGCTCTGCAATTTTGATGCATTTAAAGGAAAAACTTTCCCTTGCGTTTAAATCTCTTATTCTTCATTATGGCCAGTTCTTCGACCGAGTGTTACTGCGATCTGAACTAAAAGTGATTTACGAAACTGATGACACTAGCGCAAAAAATAACGCTAAGGAACTAACACAATTTTTAAAAGACAAGCAGCTGGAAGATGCTTACACCGAAGTGTCGAAATTGTGTGAATTAGTATTGACAATACCACAAGTTCATCAGTAGATGATTGCAATGCAATTTTTCAGCACTTAAACGTATACAAAATTTCGTGAGAAATTCAACGGGGCAGGAGAGACTTTCCCATACATCGCTGTTGTCCATTGAAAATAAACTTCTCCAAAATATGTCGGAGCATCGACGTTTTTATGATGACGTCATTGACGAATTTGCAAAAAATGTTTGAAGAATCGAATTACATTACAAATAGGTAAGTTTCTAAAAATCGCTTCCCTTTCTTAAAATTTCACCGCACCCCCTGCTGAATCAAAAAAAAAACCAATTAGTGACACCACTGGAGGATGTTTTCAAGAGGCTCATTTGGGATTAAATATGCTTTAGGATCGATCTCTGCTTTGCTAATATCACATTAATAATCTCCAACGATATAGATGAACTAAAGAAAATTAAGGGTGATATTAAACACTCCTTATTATGATACAGCTAAACTCGCCCGGACTAAAATTGCAGTTGGGGGTAAATGTATTGAAAATTTCTTAGGTATATAATTGATTTTGTTTCGTTTATATACAGGGTGTTTGGAGGGTTGATGTAGATATTTTAGAGGTAATAAAGGATGTTATATGGAATATTTCTGGCCAGATATGCTATTATGCGCTGTCTCATAAATTCCGGGATTTACCGTTTTTAATTTTCTAGAAAAAATTCTAACTTCCATTATTATTTAGTTTATCATTAAACATCGTCGTAAATAGTATTAAACAGGGACGTGTTTAAAGGTATTTGATAGATATTAATAATTTTCAATTGTTTTATCAATGCTAGAGAAAGTCATCATTTTTTCCTCTATGACTCCGCTACCCGACCTATTTTTTTAGCTTCACTATGTGCAGTCTCACTCAAGCAAGTAGCAAGTGGTCTTAGGTGTCTAAACACCAGTCCCCCCTCCCTCCCGAAGCTCTGAAAATATTTTGATACGGGTATACTATTTCCTAAAATCCCCGAGTATAATTTTCCCAACCTTACATTTTATGGGTAAGCATGAATAAAACCACAATTAACTCTGCGAACCGCGTCTTATTTCACTGATAAACTGTCACCTGATGATATACTTATTCTGTAGCTTACTATAACTAGTACTTACAAATGGACGGGAACTTCAATTCTTTATTTTAGTCTAAGTTATTATGGTTATGGAGTTAAAAAAATCGGTAAATTAAAATTTATATTACCCGGAAATTCCTTCGGCATGAATAATTTTTTTTGTTAAGAACATTGTAGTGCAACCCAATTTAGTTTTACATATAGTCATTTAGTAGGTTTATTGGGCGCCATTTTGTTGCATCATATTTATTTAGTACCAAACAGTTTCTAACAATACCGCATTTGATTTCTCGGCATAATTTAAATTAAATTGAATAAGTAGTTTATACATTAATTTTTTAAAACCTCTATTTTGTCCCGTCATCAGGTTGAATTCGTATCAGTATTTTTGCGCAAAATTTCAAGTCAATTGAATCAGAAGATTTTTTCACGTTGATTTTTAAAACTTTTATTTGGCCCCCATTTTGTTCTGGCATATTGAAATCATACCACAATTTTAGCAGTTTATGTCTATATCACAATTAATGCTTGCATAAAATCTGATATTTTTAAAATATTTCATTAGGCCGCCATTTTATTTTGCCATCTTGGATCCGTACCATAATAATACCAGTTTATTCCTATGTAATAGGTACTTGATTTTTGTGCTAAATTTGAGATATACTAGATAATTAGTATTCTGTTAATATCTCTTTTAACATTGAAAATTTACCAAAATATTACCAGGTTATCACATATGCCCTTTAATTTTTGAACAAAATTTGAAGGCAATCAGATAAATAGTTTTTTGCTATGCCGCAAACTGACAGACAGACCGCCAAATCTGAGAAAACATGTTTATTTTGGGTATCTAGGGACGCTAAAACGTGATGTAAAACCTGGGAGGGTGTTTTTTTGTACCTCAAAATGTGGTCATAGTATTAAATTATATTTTCTTCCCATACCAGTAGGATTATTTTTATTTAATTATGTTTTGAGTAGGATAGGGTAGCGGTTAGTATGGATATTTTTAAGTATTGCTGCTTATATTTGCTGCATATTTTTCTGTTACAAAGTAATGGTCCACACGTATGGCAAAACCGAGGGCAATATATCCTTTACTTAATCACACTGTTAAAGCCAAATTCGTTCAAACAATTGTAAGTAATTTTATGATTTAGTTTACTCTTAAAGTCGACTACATTTAATTATGGGGTCTGTAGGTAGCCAGAATACCCACAGAGCTATAATTTTTTTAAGAGGGTCCTAAGAAATTTAATTTAATTTATCATTTCAAATGTCAGTGTAAAAAAAATTGTTAGCTCTCAGTGGTAAGAGTGGTTAACCTTGTATATTCTGATATATTGGCGTTTAAAGTTGAATAGATTCTAAGTTTTAAAATTTATAGACTTTTTAAAATATTTATTATCTGTATAATTTGTGAAAAAATTTTAAAAATGCTATACATTTTATAATAATTTGTTTAAATTAATTCAGCTTTAAAGGGAAATATCTCTGAATAATAAACCGGGTATTGAACACTACACTTATACCCCTTTTATTTTAGATCCCTCAGTTATTAATAATACCTGTTCTATTTACATGTAATATATTAATATATTTGGTGGAACGATCAAATAGATTGATATATTATAACAACTGACCAATGCTTTATCTAGACTTAGTAAGAGAAGAACAGAACCGTTCTTAAGAACAGGTTCTAGGGTGTCTATTCAGTGAACTGTTATATATATATATATATATATATATATATATATATATATATATATATATATATATATATATATATATATATATATATATATATAAGAACAGTTTTGCTGATGTTTCGCCAAAATCACATTTGGCATTTTCAAAGCTTTCTTTCTCGCGTCCGAATAGAGATTGATGTGTTGGTGACTTCAACGCTTCCTTTTATACCTCCACCCGGGGCCGAAGGTTATATCTGAGCGGCCGTTAGTCGTTATTTATGGTTTCCCGATGGTGCTATTGTTGTTGCGATAATTGCGCTTGAGTTTTTGAGGTTTTAGATTTGTCAATTATTGTCTTCCATACCGTTGGTAGTTTTAATGATTCGTCCCTTTTATTCAAATCACCTTGTTTTTCAATTTCTATGGCTGCTCCGATTATTCTGGTCTTATAATGTTCTATATTGGCAATCTCCTTACACCCATCGAAATTTATTTTATGGCCGGTTTCCTGATGATGTAGGAATAAAGCTGAGGTTGTTTGTTTTTTGTTTCTGAGTGTATGCTCTTCCACTCTTGCTGATATTCGCCTGTTAGTTTTGCCCCACGCTCCAGTTCGATTTTATCTTTTGGGTTTCCAAGTAGTTTACCACGTGTATTGTTTGTATGTTATGTTTCCTCATAATTCTTCCGATTCTGTCTGTTTTTTACATATGAATCTGGATATTAGAGTATTTGCCACAGCATGAATTTGTGCTGGGTAATGATGTGATTTTGCATTTAAATATCTGTCTGTGTACGGTATTAGTTGTTTTATATATAGACTGTATTAGTATAAGCCTGGTTCGGTAATTCTAACTAATTCTAAATATTTAAACGCGTGTTTGTCTCGCGAGAACTCTGATGGAGCAGCAGCGCGCCTGTACTTGATGTCCTTGCACTACTGACTGTTTCTTCTCCGCGCATGCTGCTGTTAACCGCTTATGGGAAGGTGGGCGCTGCCTCGACGAAGACGCACTATTGCCGTTGTGTAATTGTTGTCACATTTTTAAAGTCTTTCTTATTTTGAAACTGAACATCGTCCCGCGCCTTGAAAGGGCACACTTTCAAAAACACTAGAACAATCACTAAGAACAAACAAATGTCTAAAAACAACACAAATCCATAATTCCTTCGGCAAAGGACATATTTTTGCAAAAGAACGTTTGATGCTTACTTTCTTGGTTCGAACGGTAGCCACTTTGGAGGTTCCATCTTTGCCAGGATGTAACACTTCAATTCTCCCTAACAACCATTTACACGGTGGGAGATTATCGTCCTTGATTAAGATTAGGTCATTAATTTTTAGAGTCATGATTATTACGCTACTCTGTACGTTATTGTAATTCAGAGATGGAGTTAAGGGACCATCTGGACAAAAATGTTGCTGAAGCTTTCTGGATCAGCGACTGACGTCATGATATGCCCAATCAAAAAGTGGGCAGATGTCAAGGGTGTATAATCAGAGGGATCACTAGAGAGGGGAGACATGGGACGCGAGTTTAACACTGCCTCCACTTGAACTAATAATGTATAAAACCGTTCAAAAGTTAATAGAGCGTTACTCGCAACACGTTTTAGGTAGAATTTAGTGGCTTTGACGCCGGCCTCCCACAGGCCATCAAAATGTGGAGAGTGAGGTGGAATAAAGGACCACGAAACGCCGTCATTCTCGATAACTTCAGTCAAGGCGTCACAGTCTTCCTTTAAAAATATGCCCATGGGTTTTAATGCTTGACTTGCCCCTAAAAAATTACTACCATTATCCGAATATACTTGAGACGACCTTCCGCAACGTGATACAAAACGTTTGAATGCTGCAAGAAAGGCCTCTGTTGTCAGGTCGGACACCAACTCCAGATGGATTGCCTTTATTACAAAACATACAAATAAAGATATATAAGCTTTGGTAACCCTGAAAAGATGTCCTTGCCTATCTCTAACCAAAAATGGCCCAGCATAATCAACACCGGTAATAAAAAATGGTGATGGTGGGTTAACATGTTTGCTAGGCAAATTACCCATGATGGGGTTAATTGAAGCTGGATTAACTCTAAAACAACGGACACAGTCATGATAAATTTTGTGTGCTAAATTACGCCCTGATATGGGCCAAAACTTTTCTCGAATTTTTGATAACAACAACTGAGGTCCTACATGAAGTAGTATTCGATGCTCTCGTAGAAATAATAACTTTGTGAAATTGTGTTTACAAGAAAGAACTATTGGATGCCTTTTTGAAAAATCAAAACCTGAATTTACAAGCCTACCTCCAACTCGCAGTATTCCTTCGCTGTCCAAAAATGGGTTGAGTTTTAAAAGCTTGCTACCTTTGTCAATGGCTTTACCTTGTTGAAGCCTATAAATTTCGCTTTTAAAACTTTCAAATTGAGAGATTTTAATGAGACATGACAAAGCTTGTTTTATTTCAATATATTTCAAATGACCTATTACTCGCGTTTCTTTAGATTTTAAACAGTTGTTCTTGAATCTGAAACAATAAGCAAGCGTCCTTTCTAGTTTCGTCAAACTAGATACATTTTAATGGACAGATCTAAAGAATGTGCTTGAGCGTGTGTGGCTGTTTTACTTATCTCTGGAAGTCCAGTCTCTGGAACCTTTTGGCCAACAATATTCATTGTATTTTAGCCAATTTGGACCGAACCAATAATTGTCAAGATACAATAGATTACTTGGTTTTACACCCCGGCTGGATTATCTGCGATTATTTGTATAGCTGAAATACGATTCGCTACAAATACTTGTAAAATATTTGGTGGGGTGTTTACCCACCCTAATACGATTGTAGAGTCACACCAATATATAATTTTATCAATTTTCGAATTTAAGGAATTTTTAACTTTGTTTACTAATCTAGCTAGTAACAGTGACGCAGTTAATTCTAAACGAGGAATTGTTTGCACTTTCAACGGTGCTACCTTTGATTTGGCACAAATAAGTTTGACAGAAACGTTACCGTCCACGTCTTCAGATTTATGGTATACGCATGCACCATAAGCATGAGTTGACGCGTCGGAAAACCCGTGAATTTCGATTTTATCTGCGTTTTTACAAGTTTTTAATTCATTTAGTGCAGGTAATTCATCACGAAATTGTAACCATCTGGTATGCAAAGAAAGAGGCAATGAACTGTTCCATTCTAGTTTTGTAACCAAATATCACTTAAAATAATTTTAGCCAAAATAATTGTTGCACTTAGAAGACTTAAAGGGTCAAAAATTTGAGATATTTCAGATAATACTGTTCGTTTTGTAATGCGATTGTTAAAGCTAGAACCTATTTTGTATAAAAGAACATCCCTCTCGCCGTTCCAAACTAAACCCAAAGTGTTAGTGTTTTCTTTTATACCTAAATCGATAAAATCAGTTCGATCAGATGTTTTGATGCCTTTCAAATTATCCTTACTGTTTGATAGCCACTTCCGTAAATGAAACCCTGCCCTTTTGAGAATATCAAATACTTCGTTTGCTAATGTAATCGCGCCCTCTACGGTCTCCGCACCGGTCAACATGTCATCGACATAGAAATCATCCTTTATGGCACGTGAGGCCTCTGGATATACTGTTTCACACTCTAAACCTAACTGATAAAGATTGCTAAAAAGGAAGCTGATCTTGTTCCGTACGTCACTGTAAGTAGTTCAAACGTTTCGATAGGTTTTGTGACATCGCCACGCCACAGGATTGTTTGTAAAGATTTCTGCTCTGGCTTTATTGGACACATTTTCTCGACATCTGCCGCAATAACGAAATTGTGTTTACGATAACGCAAAAGATACGTGAAAATGTCGGACTGAATAGTAGGGCCAGTCATTTGAAGGTCATTGAACGAGTACACTGAACTGCTTGGACTAGAAGCATCAAAAACGACGCGAAGCTTCGTTGTTAAGCTACTTTCTTTCAGCGCCCCATGATGTGCCATGTAATATGTCACCTTTGATTCATCGTTGTCCTTGACCTTGTCCATATGCCCCAAAACTTTGTATTCATCAACAAACCTAACATACTGCTACTTGAACCCTTCATTGCGACTGAACTTACGTTCTAGCGCCAAAAACCAATCTCGTACGAGCTGCCTAAGAGTTTCACATCCTTTAACAATGGTATAGTGACCACAAAGCGTCCGTCTGCGTCGCGTTCAAAAGTTTTTACAAAATGCTCCTCACAAGCTCTTTCCTCGGCAGACATATGCTTGACACGTGGAAATTCTTCAAGTTCCCGAGAACGAGTGACTTGTTTATCAATTTCTGCATTTTTGAGCAAATTACATTGAACTACCTGATTTAAACTACTTTGGATTCGACCACACACGACCCAACCAAAATTAGTTTTTTGTAGATAAGGTCCATATTTACCTAATTTTAATTGACCAACACAGATAACATTCCAAAAGTGATCAGCTCCTATGAGCATGTCGATTTCACCTGGAGTATCAAAATTTGGTCAAATTACCTGTAATTTGTGGCACTATCAGACATGAAATATTTGTTGAATATGTATTTATTGTCGATTGTACTCGTGCGATACACTTACCTTTACATTCTGATTGAATTTCTTTTATACCACTTATTTTTATATCAACAGATTTAAACGGTTTCATAATGTTATTGCAAAAACTCTCCGTCAAGAAAATACTCTGTGACCCTGCGTCTAGCAATGCACGCGCTAGACGGCGTTTATTGTTCGTATCAAAAATGTCTATTAAATCTGTGGATAAAATTACTTGATCAATCGCTACATTTCTTGATGATAAACTAACGCTTTCTTGCGAAAACTCCTTATTTTCAATATTAGTCTTATTATTATTATTATTCGTTTGCTCATAACGCTGTGTATGTAACAACCTATAATGTTTAAATTTACAAGTCTTACAAGGTCCTGAAAAGCATTGCCTATAAATATGTCCCGATCTTAAACAATTTAAGCACAAATGTTTTTTCTTGACTTGTTCTAACCTGTCAGTTACATTTAGCCTTTAAAAATCCGAACAATCTTTAATCAAATGCTCTTTCGAACAAAAAGAACACTTTAACTTTACCAATGACTCGGTTTCATTGCCAGAAACAAATGTTTTTAAACTTCTAGATCGTTTCTCGGAATATTGTTTATTCGGTTTATTTTGTTCCAATGACTCAAGAAGATCTGCTCTTTCTTTCAAAAATGTGCTTAGATTGTCTAAAGTCGGTGTTTTATATGCAGAACGCGCTTATTCCCACTTTCTTAATGTGACGTTATCTAGTTTTCTTGTTACCAAATAAATAATCAAAGTGCCCCATGAATCAGTCGGTTCATTCAGAGTATTACGCGCCCTTAGATGTTTGGCAACACTGTCTACTATTTTTCTCAAAGCACTCGATGACTCGTCGTATACTTTATCTATGTTAAAAAGACCTTTTATGTGATTTTTAATGAGAATCCTATTATTAAATCGATCACAAATTTATTACCATGCATTTTCGTAATTAGACTCAGAAAACTCTAAACTAGCGATAATATCAAGTACACTCGAACCTAGGTAAGCTCTTAAACAATGATATTTCTGAATTTTCGAAAGACTTGAATTCTTATGAATAAGTGAATCGTAAGTATCCCTAACCTCTAACCATTTTTCATATTCTCCCTTATATGTCGAGATTTCGATTACTGGAAGTTTAACACCAGAACTACCACCACTGTTAATTACTTGAGTATTCGGACCTGACACTGAACCCTTACTTGAACTTTGACTAATTTGACTGCCCTTTGGCGAAGAAGCACGACTGCTTCTTGGTGAAGACACTTGACTACCCCTACTGCTACCGCTAGGAGACATTGACAATAAAAATCGTTTTGATTTTGCTAAAACGCCGAAAAAGGCCGTCTCAAATGCTTCGCGATCCGCGTACTGCGCTTGAGGACTGTGATTAAGAGCCTCGATCTGATTTTGTACATCCTCATATTCATCTAAAATCGATTGAAATCGTTCTGCGCGTTGCTCTACCTCAAGAAATGCTGTTTGATCATCTATTTGTAACTTGGATAACTTACTTCTGACTTTGCAATATATTTTTGAAAATTTGTTAACTTTGCCTTGACTGAACCTCTCTTTTTGACGAGTTTTTCTTGATCCATATTGAGAAATTATTCAAACAAAATAATTTGATAACTAAATTATATCCGAAACGTGTTATAAATTTTGTTTGAATAGCCAAAAATTTTGTAGCAATAAAAACTATATATAAATATATGTGTTGATTCTTAGTCCTTCACGGATAGAAAAATACCATGTTTTCATTCCGGGTGTACATTCGTTCACTACTGTCGCTATCACCAGTAGTCAAGAATTTATTTGTTATACTTCGAGAAAGAAGCTCTTGAGAAAGCAAGTTTAAAGCCCAAATTATGGATTCGTTATGTGCCATATTTATTATATGGCAACATGGTCACGCAGAGCTCGAAAAATTTCTGACTCACGTAAATTCAATCCACCCCAGGATACAATTTATTATAGAGTTAGAGGAAAACAACAAACTACCATTTTTAGATGTTCTGGTCACAAAACTGCATAACGGACATTTCGGATACACCATGTACAGAAAACCAACACATACAGACTGTTCAGTTTCAAAATAAGAAAGACTTTAAAAATGTGACAACAATTACACAACGGCAACAGTGCGTCTTCGTGGAGGCAGCGCCCACCTTCCTATAAGCGGTTAACAGCAGCATGCGATGATGCGCGGCGGAGAATAAACAGTCAGTAATGCGAGTATATGCGCACTGCTGCTCCATCAGAGTTCTCGCGAGACAAACACGCGTTTAAATATTTTATTCACCTTTAATGTAAAGTTATTTTATTATAGTTATATTTTATCTTATTCGTGTGTTTTTTATTTAACGTTAGAATTACCGAACCAGGCTTATACTAATACAGTCCATATATAAAACAACTAATACCGTACATGTTGGTCCATGGGCAGGAAGCAGAAGCGTGAGAAATCACCAGGTGTTGAAAAGCATCGTCGAAGAATCAATGCAACAGGTGAACCCTTACTTGAACTTTGACTAATTTGACTGCCCTTTGTTTGCTTCTTGGTGAAGTATTTACCCCTACTGCTACCGCTAGGAGACATTGACAATAAAAATCGTTTTGATTTTGCTAAAACGAAAAAGGCCGTCTCAAATGCTTCGCGATCCTCGTACTGCGCTTGAGGACTGTGATTAAGAGCCTCGATCTGATTTTGTACATCCTCATATTCATCTAAAATCGATTGAAATCGTTCTGCGCGTTGCTCTACCTCAAGAAATGCTGTTTGACCATCTATTTTGTAATTTGGATAACTTACTTCTGACTTTGCAATATATTTTTGAAAATTTGTTAACTTTGCCTTGACTGAACCTCTCTTTTTGACGAGTTTTTCTTGATCCATATTGAGAAATTATTCAAACAAAATAATTTGATAGCTAAATTATATCCGAAACGTGTTATAAAATTTGTTTGAATAGCCAAAAATTTTGTAGCAATAAAAACTATATATAAATATATGTGTTGATTCTTAGTCCTTCACGGATAGAAAAATACCATGTTTTCATTCCGGGTGTACATTCGTTCACTACTGTCGCTATCACCAGTAGTCGGGAATTTATTTGTTATACTTCGAGAAAGAAGCTCTTGAGAAAGCAAGTTTAAAGCCCAAATTATGGATTCGTTATGTGCCATATTTGGCAACATGGTCACGCAGAGCTCGAAAAATTTCTGACTCACGTAAATTCAATCCACCCCAGGATACAATTTATTATAGAGTTAGAGGAAAACAACAAACTACCATTTTTAGATGTTCTGGTCACAAAACTGCATAACGGACATTTCGGATATACCGTGTACAGAAAACCAACACATACAGACTGTTCAGTTTCAAAATAAGAGACTTTAAAAATGTGACAACAATTACACAACGGCAACAGTGCGTCTTCGTGGAGGCAGCGCCCACCTTCCTATAAGCGGTTAACAGCAGCATGCGCGGAGAATAAACAGTCAGTAGTGCGAGTACATGCGCACTGCTGCTCCATCAGAGTTCTGGCGAGACAAACAAGCGTTTAAATATTTTATTCACCTTTAATGTAAAGTTATTTTATTATAGTTATATTTTATCTTATTCGTGTGTTTTTTATTTAACGTTAGAATTACCGAACCAGGCTTATACTAATACAGTCCATATATAAAACAACTAATACCGTACATGTTGGTTCATGGGCAGGAAGCAGAAGCGTGAGAAATCACCAGGTGTTGAAAAGCATCGTCGAAGAATCAATGCAACAGGTGGGTCTGTTCCGTAATTCCTTTGTTTTGCTTCCTAGTGCATGTATTTTAGGACTGACTTCATTTCAATTAACGAGTTTTTATTGCTACAACATTTTTGGCTATTCAAACCAATTTTATAACACGTTTCGGATATAATTTAGTTATCAAATTATTTTGTTTGAATATTTTCTCAATATGGATCAAGAAAAACTCGTCAAAAAGAGAGGTTCAGTCAAAGCAAAGTTAACAAACTTTCAAAAATATATTGCAAAGTCAGAAGTAAGTTATCCAAATTACAAAATAGATGATCAAACAGCATTTCTTGAGGTAGAGCAACGCGCAGAACGATTTCAATCGATTTTAGATGAATATGAGGATGTATAAAATCAGATCGAGGCTCTTAGTCACAGTCCTCAAGCACAGTACGCGGATCGCGAAGCATTTGAGACGGCCTTTTTCGGCGTTTTAGCAAAGTCAAAACGATTTTTATTGTCAATGTCTCCTAGCGGTAGCAGTAGGGCTAGTCAAGTGTCTTCACCAAGAAGCAGTCGTGCTTCTTCGCCAAAAGGCAGTCAAATTAGTCAAAGTTCAAGTAAGGGTTCAGTGTCAGGTCCGAATACTCAAGTAATTAACAGTGGTAGTAGTTCTGGTGTTAAACTTCCAGTAATCGAAATCTCGACATATAACGGAGAATATATATATATATATATATATATATATATATATATAATTCAAGTCTTTCGAAAATTCAGAAATATCATTGTTTAATAGCTTACCTAGGTTCGAGTGTACTTGAAATTATCGCTAGTTTAGAGTTTTCTGAGTCTAATTACGAAAATGCATGGCAATAAATTTGTGATCGATTTAATAACAATAGGATTCTCATTCAAAATCACATAAAAGGTCTTTTTAACGTAGATAAAAAATACGAAAAATAGTAGACAGTGTTGCCAAACATCTAAGGGCGCTTAATACTCTGAATGAACCGACTGATTCATGGGGCACTTTGATTATTTATTTGGTAACAACAAAACTAGATGACGTCACATTAGGAAAGTGGGAACAAGCGCGTTCTGCATATAAAACATCGACTTTAGACAATCTAAGCACATTCTTGAAAGAAAGAGGAGATCTTCTTGAGTCATTGGAACAAAATAAACCGAATAAACAATATTCCGACAAACGATCTAGAAGTTTAAAAACACAACATATATATATATATATATATATATATATATATATATATATATATATATATATATATATATATATATATATATATATATATATATATATATATATATATATATATATATGTACATTGGCTTTAGAAAATAACTGTAAAGAGTTAAACTATTGTATAACCTTCCTATTCCTTGTTGAAGGGTAGAATTTATGAAGAGGGAAGTTCAGGATAAAGCCAATTCGATTTGCTTTTATAGTCGGGGTCGAGCTTTCCCAATAGGGAGCACAAAACAGAAGGCTGCATACTTTGATACAGGTAATAATAATGATGAATTCCATTTAATTGCCTTCTCAAAGAAAACGTTTAACTTTTCGGTTTGGGAAGGAGAATAATTAAAGCGCCATAAAAGACAACTAAATTAACAACTAATTGTGGATTTGGATAAACTTGCTAAAATATTATCATTACTTCCGCATCCAATACGATATTTTTACTTTTGTTGCCCGATGTGAGATAGTACTAGGATTTATGTTGATATCAATGTATTATTAAATATTTTAATTAGAAATTATTTCGTGTCTTGGACTGGATATATTTGACTTGTTATGTAGTCGAAAGAGGACCATAATATATATATATATATATATATATATATATATATATATATATATATATATAGCTTATCTTTATGTCACAAGTAACTCGGGTAAGCAATTTTTTAGCTGTTCGCGGCATAGCAGGCTGACCTACATAGAGACAGAGACAAACCGACGAGATTGAGAAAATATATTTTGATCTGTAATGAGGTTCCTGTTAACAAAGAGTGAAACAAAAACAAAAAACCGTCGGCTTAACACTGGTAAATTAATATCTGAAATGAAACCACAAAGCATACTTACTAAAATAATCGACGCTTTATTTTATATAGGCACCCGATATAAAGCAAAATATAGATATAAACTACTTCTAAACTCCCCCATACACATAAGAAAAGCATCTACTCAGATATTATGTTTGACACCACTAACCTATTTATTATTTTTATTATATTTGCCAATATAATTATTTTAATTTGATAAACAAAACTCGGTTGAAATATATGCATCACGTATTCTACTTTTCGATATCCATTCAATTCTACCTTCTATAGGAGATATTTGCAAACTTCTGTACCCATGCCAGGTCAAAAAGCTGGTCTATTCAGGTGTCGTGTGAGAAACATACTTTGAAAAAGCTACAGTTTTGTTTAAAAGCGAAAAATGTGTGCATTTTTTTAAAACTCGGTTTTAGCCAGTGTTTTGACCTAGGACAAAATGTACATTAAATTCAGTCACTGTAGAGAAATTTGGGACTTTTAACATGCCCAATAATTTTTGTCCTATATATGTAATCAGCATTAACACCAATCGGGGTGAATTGTATGCCCGTCTTTAGAGAAAACATAAATGTTTCTTCGGTGTATTTACTTCGTTCAACCGAAGTCAACCTTTCAGATTATACAGGGCTGAACTTATTCCACCTGATCTTAAATAATACAGCAAAATAATCAAAAATAGTTCACAAAAATGTACTTGTTAATTAATTATATTGAAAACGGACAGTATAAATGGGGGAGGAGTCCTTATTAAAAAAATATATAAAAACCAAAACTTATAGAGAAATTAACATCATAAAAGAACCAAAGGCTAAAAAAACTTAAAATTATTATAAAAATGAAATAATTTTATTTCTTTTTTCTAAATCTCACAGCAAAAACAATAAGACAAATCACAACAGTCTTCAAGTTATACACTCTTTTCAACCAGTTAGTGTTTCTGGTTATGACTATGCCCCCAGTGTTTTCCCTCATCATGACCTCCCTTCTTTCCGTGTTCATGATGGTGATGATGATGGTGATGATGACCATCGTGTCCCTTATGTCCCTTATGGTGATGGCCATGATGTCCCTTGTGTTCATGACCCCCTTTTCCATGGTGATCATGGTGGTGTCCGCCATGATGATGACCTCCCTTCTTATGATGACCTCCATGAGATCCGTGGTGACCATGATGATGGCCATGTTTACTATGATGGCCATCATGATGGTGATCATCGTAGAATTTGTGGTGTTTGTGGTGCTCATTAAAGTGTTTCTTGATATGGTGTCCGTGAGTTTTTTGTCCCTTCTTGTGACCTTTTTTTTCTCCATGTTTGCCTCCTTTGTGGTGATGCCCGTGTTCATGATGAGACCCATGATGGCCAGCACCTCCATGATGTGAATGATGATGTCCACCCTTCTCTCCATGATGGTCTGCATGATGATGCTTACCGTGATGTCCATGATGGCCATGATGATGATGATGATCGGTGTGGTAACCTTTTTCGCCTTTGTGTCCATGTTTAGAATGATGATGTCCATGATGCTCATGACCACCACCTTCTTCATGAGAACTTGAGTGTCCGTGTCCATGTTTAGAGGCAGCTACTTCCAAATCGGATCCAGCAACAGCCAAGTCAGAGGCAGATATTTCTAATTCATTTTCTTCCTTTAATGATTTCGCGCATACACATACCGATACGAATAATACGCCCAAGAAAAGAGTGAAAGTCTTCATCTTGCTTGAATAATTGACGGACACCACAAACTTTAGAGAAAAAGACCCACAGAAAAGTTTATTTTTAAACTACTTTATACGAGAATTTTACTGATCTTCATTGAGACCCATGGTGATGTGCCGTCTAATTGTTCTACTTGGCTATTTATATTAAATGAATTTCTTAAGAAATTAATATTTACACAACAGATTTGGCCAGTAACTGCAATGCAATCTTTAATTCTCTCGTAAACTATTAGTTGTACGGTTTTAGAGTTTGCTTCTTAAATAAAACCAGGTAACTTTTGTATTACTGTATCCAAAATTCCGAAAAAAAAATTCAAATTATTTTATTTCTTGATTAAAGTTGGTTAGACTAACATACTTTAAACTAAATATATACTGAGTAATTTATAAGTTCTTAAAAAATTACCTTTTTCTTTTATTTCTATTCCTGAAAGTGTGACTTTACGTCACATTCCGGGACAGATTGTTAAGCGGAGATACTAAACTAATGTTTGTAATTTTTTTAAATCAATTTCCTTGTTCATGCCTGTAAACAGAATAAACAGAATTAACAGAATTTTAGTGGGTTTTGATTGGCTGATATTTGTTATTTCTAGTTTCCAATAGTCTACTTCAGATAGCTTCCTGCAGCTACACCCAAAATATCTGTAAAAGCTACCCCTTTTTTCTTGCGTTATTTCAGTTGTGGTATTGCCACGTTCTTATGGATTATTTATATGTTTAAAAAGGTATTACCGGAATTTTATTTTGCGTAGGTGATTTTATAATTAGGCAATAAGGTTCAATTTTATAAAAATAACCACCTAGACATTTAATAAAATTACAGAAGGATGACGCGTGTGTCGCCTATATATCAGGTATTATCAGACCTAAAATATTTTGCAGTTGTTAATATTATAATAATAATATTGTGACTTAATTACCTTAAAAACAAAGGCAAAACAACACAAAGATAAACTTAAAAATATCAAACTATAGATACTATGGCAAATGAACTAAGTTCAAGAGACTTCTGAAAATTAGCGACAATCAGCCAAGTAAAGGATTCTGGCCTAAGTCAAAGGTACTAGTTGTCGGTTTAATTGTTGAGAATCTAGTTAGGTTTGAAATTAAACACATCATTCACATAAGATAAAGTACGGGGCGCTTTTTAGCAATGGTAATCTCATTTTTTTTTAAATAAATATCTCTGTAAATACAACTTTTTATATTTCGAACACTACTATATACAAATATAACTTGGTAATAGTTTCTCCACTTAGTTAAAACCAATTTTAGACCAATTTTTAATAACCCTGGAATATTTTAAAACATCCAAATGCAACTCCTCTGTTATATGGCCTCCACAAAACCCATAAAACAGGAATCCCTATTAAACATGTTATGTCATTCATAGATTCACCTCGCTATAAACTATCTTCGTGGCCTAACACTATTTTTTAAATAATTATGGGGAACGGGAAAATTATGTTTGGTTTCTAGTGAATGGTTTGCAAATCGTTCCTGTGATTTTCGTCTTTTTATATTTTTCGTAAGATCTCAGATGTTCGCTGTGTTCGTCCAAATGAATCTGGTGAGGAAGAAACTTATTGGTTAAAAGAAGTCTTCTAGGAATCCTCATTCATAATTTAATATTACTGCTGTCAACGGTTTTAAATAAAAATGTATTTAAATCAACGGTCAATTTTTAAAACAACAATGTGGCTTGGCTATGGGTTATGCCTGTCAACGTTTTTGAGTTAAATATTTATACACAATTTAGAATAAAAAATAATAAAAATCAAGCTCCCCGCTAACTTAATTGTCTATAAAAGATATGTAGATGCTGGCTCTTTTAAACTATTTGGGTTTCTCAAGGGGTTCATCAGATTTTTACATTCATACTTACACAACAGATCTCAATCAGTTAAGCTGTGTGAAAAAATAGCTGAACCTTCCTACATAACTTGTGGAGTACCTCAGAGTTCTATACTCAGCCTTTTGCCCTTCTCTCTGTATACTTCTCAGTTCCCTAAAGCTCTGCGATTTTGTAGATATCATATGTATGCCGATGACACGCAGGTCTATTTTTCATTTTCACACCTTATCTGAGGAATGCAACAAAATTAAACAGGATCTGTCATCTCTTTGTTACATCTCTCGAAAATACTGCTTGACTTTGAATGCCTCTAGGTCATGCATGACGCTGTTTGGAGGGTCTGCTGCCCGCTTAAGATGCCTACCTAGGATCGACGATTAATGGAATACATCTTTCTTTGAAGGATAGTTCAGAAAACCTGGGTTTGGTTTTGGACTGCAGATTGAGATTTCGGAACACGTCTCTGCTGTTATCAGAAGAGCGTTTATGAACCTTAAAATGATCTAGCTTAATAGACATTTACTGAATTAGAAATGTCGCCTAATTCTTGGCGAAGCTACGGCGATTGCAACTAATTCAGAACGCTTGTGTCCGGCTTGTGGTCTTAGAGGCAGAGATCATGAATCATTGTCCCTCAGGAGCTTAATATGGTGGATCACAGAACATTACACTGTTCAGTCTTTTATTATAAAATTATTTCAAATAAAAATTCTACATACCTTTACGACAAATTACAATTTCACAATTCAGTCCATACGATAAATATTCGGCATAAAGACCCACTGACTATTCCAACCCATAGAACCGCTCAATTCTGTGGATCATTTAGCTATAATATTGCTAAAGTATATAACGAAATTCCCACGGAATATTAAAAACCTTTCTCTAATTGTTTTCAAAAAACGTCTTAAGGACTGGTTAAACAATCGTTTGTAGATTTTTATTATGCTTTTCTTACTTTTTTACTGGTATCTGTTATTGTATTTTTTCCCCTGCCTTCTGTTTCATTAATTGCTTTTTACTGTATAAATTGTAAGTTATTATATTTACATTAGGTTTAAACGTAGTTTTATACGTTATATTTAGGTCAAGAGCTTCTAGGGTGTTGTTTAGTACATTTCTGTCTTTATCTTATCACGAGTAAAGATCTATGCGCAGTCCATCATGTTCCATTTACTTCTAATAAAAAACAGTAACAAAGACAATTTTGTACATAAATACACAGATTTAAACTCATTATTCTATAGGATATTTATTCATCTACGGTTGCCAGATGCTTTTTACAAAAAGCTAAATATATTAAAATACATTGCCCTAAATAACGGTTTTCTCTACAATCTATAGATATAATAAAATACAAATTCATAAACAAATATAAGTTATCGTTTAAGATAACATACAATAAAGCACCAAGAAACAATTTTAAGCGCTTATGATTTCTTGACGTATTATTTTTTACAACTTGCAATATTTTTATCGCTTTTGATGGATTCTTTACTTCCAAAACAACCAATACACTTAAGAAACTCTTATTTAAAATTAGAGATATTTTTTTTAAAATCAGAATATATTTACTTAAATGTGATGGCTGTTTAGCAATTTAGGTTCAACAACCCAGTCATAAAGTCTCCACGCGAGGCAACTAACATCTGTGTTCCTACGAAAACATAAAAACTTGGACATCACAGAGACTACGTCAGTTTTTACAAACCATTTACCAGAAACCAGCATATTTTTTCAGTTCCTGATAACGTAAAAAACTACGTCAGTATTCGAAAGGTAAAATATTGAATTTACTTGAGAGGATGAGATTACCAGAGCTAAAAAGAGCTCTGTACTTTGAGTGAATGGTGTGTTCAATTTTGAACCTAATTTGAATTTGAACAATTGATCCGATAACTAGTCCTTTTGACTCAAGCCAGAATTCCTTTACTTGGGTGATTGTCCCTAACTTTCAGAAGACTGTTGAACTTAACCTCATTCCTGCAATATGTATTTGTAGCTTGTTATTTTTAAGTTTTGTGTTGGTCCGTCTTTTTATTTCCCTCGTAAGTTTTTATCAGATGTTCATTTTTGGGGGTCCCTAGATGCCAAAAAAACATGTTTTCTCAATTTCATTAATTTGTCTCTCGGTATAGCTAGAGATATTAAAGGTTATAAATATAATAAAAATAAATAAACTGAAACAATTGTGGTAGCAATGCAAGAGGGTAGAGTAAAATGCCTCGCAATAAAAATGTTTGACAATATATATATATATATATATATATATATATATATATATATATATGTATATATATATATATATATATATATATATATATATATATATATATATATATATATATATATATATATATATATATATATATATATATATATATATATATATATATATATATATATATATATATATATATATATATATATATATATATATATATATATATATATATATATATATATATATATATATATATATATATATATATATATATATGTGTGTGTGTGTGTTCCTAGCTAAAAATGTTAAGAGGTTATTTTTGTAAAACTAAATAACAGGTTGATTGTTCTCTTTGCGCCGATACAATTAAGGTAACTCAGAACAACCCCCATACATTCCACTAATTGGTATTAGTATACGTTTCAATTAGCAATTTGTTTGGATTAGTAAAATCGAATAACCAAAAACGTAATTGTGCAGATTTTTAATGTGTTAGCACTAATCAGCAAAAATTCAATTAGCTGAACTACGGAAATGTTAAAAAATATTATTAAAAACCTACTGATATCCAATTTACCTGAATTTTTTTTACAACAATTGAGTATTACCAGTGGCGGCTCGTGGATTTAAGAAGAGGTGAAGCGCAGCGTAGCTAGGTGCAAAGCGCTGCTGGCGAATATTTTTCGGGGTGCCACGCCCAAAATGGCCGTTTTTTTAACCATTTTATGATGTTAATTATCCATAGCTTTGGAGTGTTTTTTAATACTTAGTGGAAATAATATGAATTTATGAGATTTTAAATCTATTTTTTTGATCTTAGAAAAACAGTTATGCACCTATATCTTAAAGCTAAGTTCGATTCGATTCGATTAATGCAAAACTGCTTCCCCCTCCGATGATCCGAATGCACTAATTTACATTAATTCTATAGCAAGCGAACAAGCGCCGGAAGCAGCAGTTTTATGACGCTCCCATCTCTAGTTGGCTAACTGATATTCACGATTGTGTTGCCATAGCAGCTACGGTGCGGAATTTGTTACTGCTGATTGTGATTCCTCAACGGGTCGCTCGTATGAAAAGGTGTTCAGCGCGCTACGTTTTTAAGTCATTATTAATTTTTGAGTATATAACGTTCTAGTTTTGATAGAAAATAATGGTATAATTAGGTAAATAATGTGAATTTATACTACTACCTTTTTATAATAAAATTGTAGATTATAAAATGCTTAATATTTTTATTTTTAAATAAATTGATTGGAAACTGTAGGGGCCGCCACTGAGTACTACGTAAGAATCAATTGGTAAAATTTTAGTATGAAGCCAATATGGCGAAATAAAATGACGGTTTAATGAAATATTTAAAAAAATCAACCTGAAAACACTATTTATTAGATTGATTTTAAATTCAGGCGCAAGAATTAAGTATGATAAGAGGTGAACTGATAAAATTTTGGTACGAATTCAAGATGGAGAAACAAAATAGCGGCGAAATAAAATGCTTGTAATCGTAAAAAATATTAACTTACCAGATTGTAGATATCTTCACGTTGTAGCGTCCCTAGATCTTAGATGCCAAAAAACATATTTTCGCAATTCCGTTGTCCTGTCGGCTGATTCGTGACATAGTTAAAAAAACTACTAATCCGATTGACCTCAAATTTTGGTCAAACATTAAGGCTCATAAAGAAAAGTCCTGATAATATTTTGGTAAAAATCCAAGATGGCGAAACAAAAAGGCACAATAATCAAGTATTACTCTGCCTAGAGTAAGAATGTGGAGACATGATACATAATTTTACTGATATAAATAATAAAAAACGAAGGTGGTGGGTGAGTAAGTAAAGCATTATGATTTATTTTGTCAGTGTAAAGTCGGTGTCGTGGAGGTGTTTAGTAAAAATAAAAAGGTTAGTCTCCAGCGACTGACCTCTATAAAAGTCATGTTGTTCAGTACTTATTATAATTTTTGTTAAATTGACTTCATATTCGTACATTAATTATTCAAAGAGTTTGGTTACACTTGATGATTTACTTACTGGTCGATAGTTTTTTACATCATTCTTTTGGAAACCTTTGAATATCAGAATGAGCATTTCCATCTATCGGGAATCACTCCGGTGTTAAGAGACATATTATAAATTAGAGTAAGTAGCACTGAAATCGTTAGTGAGTTTTTTTAAAACAAATTGAATGTGTTTTGTCAGGGCCGGAGCCTTTTCTGATATCGAGATTTAAGAGTGCTTCTGCTACTTCAGCCTTATCCAATATGATAGTATTCAGATAAGAATTATTTATGGCGTTATAAGCTGGCAAGTGATCAACATCATATGTTTCTGGCTCGAAAACCGCTTCAAAATGAGAACGAAACAAATTATTTTATCTGCAATTTATTTTTTGTTTAATTACTATAATCGTATTTTTTCTGTAATAAGTGGAAAAGTATTTATTTTTAGAGTAGCTACAAATAGCTGAAATTCAAATATCTATTAACATTAAAATACTTTACAGAATGTTATGTTATATAAGAATTCAACACAAAGATGGTTGGTTAGCATCTTCCTAGACAAGGGCTGCCGAGTAGTGATTGACTTCGGATATTTTTCCTTTGTTAGGGAATATTAAATCTAAAAGTGTATTATTACAGCCGAATATTGTGTTAAATTGCAGGCAGTTGTGATGAAAAGGATTCAAAAGTAATGGGAAATATTTTTGTTCTAAGCGATACAGATCTAGATATTTATTGTCAGTAACTTACACCCACTGAGTTGTCAATAAATTAGAATCGCCGCAAATCAAAGTTAATGTGTTAGTATCCAAAAGTATGTCTGGTAGTTTGGATGAAAAACCACCATGTGCTTCCAGGGCGTTGGGGGTTAGGTAAACAGAGCAAACTAATAATGTTGTATAGCTATACATATGTTCTGTGCGTCACTTTGATAACTCGGCACAAAAAATGCACCATACCGGTTTTTTACGGGGATGAAGACTTCATCACCGTCTGATTTTCTGCTGCCCGTGCTCCCATCATCTCTCAGAAAAGTGAGTAGTTATGTTGTTGTTAATTAAATAAAGAATTTGCCTTGTGTAAAATATAGGACAGTGCAACAGTAGAGGTATGTGTGTGAAAAGGAAATTCATTTCAAAGGTTCAATTTTTTCTTGTTTTTTTTGCAAATATACTTTTCTTATTATTCTATTTTCCCTTTAGAACGACTGCAACCAAACCACGAGATTTGTAGACTTAACATATTGATTTGTAAAACATATTAAAAATTGCACAATATTGATAGATTCGACATGCATGATCATGTAAACAATTCTATTACAAAAACTCTTGACCTTTGTGTTAGGCCCGAACTCCGGCCCCACTGCTTATAGATATGGAACAATATGCATGCAAAGCACGGCTGATAGCATATAGCCAAACTTTTATATAAATTTATAATGTTCCTTGAAATTATTTACTTGCATTTAATTAGGAGGAATTGGTAAAGTTTATACGAAGTGAACTGAAATTGCTCGAAAATCGGGGTACGAACAATTTACCACAAAACTCATTTAAAGAAAATAGCATTATTTTTATTGACAGCTCCTCATATTCGTCCTCTTCGAGTCAACGTGGACTTGATGTGTACCTGTCCGCGAATTATTCAACGACAGGTTTTCATTGGTTCCAAATTTCTAGGATGCATTTATTTTCTGCGGTATGGGCGATAACTGATAAAATTTCACACGATATTTTCATAGGCGCGTAAATTTTTGTATTCTTAAAATGCAAAAGGGTAAAAAGGATAAATAAAAAATTTATTTCTTTCCATGGTGCCAGTTGTTTACTCGGTATTGGTTAAGAAATGCCATTTGCAGGCTCCGGGCGTAGATTTCAAATATTGTCAAAAATTAACTTTGGTTTAATGTTATTGTTTTTATTATATATCTATACTAATATATAAAATCCCTAATTGACTCACTGATTAAACACGCTCCTGCTCAAACCGCTTTACATAAGAAGCTGAATTTTGGCACACAGATTGATTTCACGATGTAGAACTTCTATAATAAGAAGATATTTGTCAGAACTCAAATTCCAAGGGGGTGAAAAAACGGTTAGTTTTTCTATCTTATCAGATCTTATTTTGTTTATTTATTTTATTTTAAAACTTCGAAACTGTTATACAGGCTGTTTTAAAAAATCGGGTCGCTGATTAATCACGATCTTGTTCAAGCGCTTGCCGTAAAAAACGGAATTTTAGTACACCGAGCGACTGCAAGGTGTAGAGGTTCGGAAAGAAGGGATTTTTCAAAACTTAATTTACAAGGTGATGAAACCACCACTTAAATAATACAATATATTTTATTTAAAAAACGGTTAGTTTTTGGAAAAACGCTTGAATAGGTGTTATTTATTTTTATTTTTTACACATTTAAAGATATTTAAAAATGAATACAGGGTGTTTTAAAAATCGGGTCACTCTTGATATAAAGTGCTGAATTTTGATATAGAGGTTGATTGTACAGTGTAAAGGTTTGACAAGACGGGGGTTTCCGAAACTTAAATTTCAAGACGGTGAAACCGCCCCTTGAATATTAAAATCTTTTTTATTTACAAAACGGTTAGTTTTTGGGGCATTTTTGTATACGGGTTGACTACATAGTGTAGAGATTCGATAAGGTATGATTTTTTAAAAGACTTGTAAGGGGATAAAACCGCCCCTTAAGTATTAAATTATTTTCTATTAAAAAAAAAACGCTTAGGATTTCGGGTATTTTTTATTTTCATACTTTACATATTATAGGATTTTTTAAAAAATTGTACAGGGTGGTTCAATATTGGGCCATTGATTAATCACAATCCCACTCAAACCTCTTGACGTAAAAAGCTCAATTTTGGCACAGAGGTTAAATGTATGATGTAAATATTTGATAAAACGGCATTCTACGAACCTCAAATTTCAAGGGGTATAACCGCCCGGCCGGGCCCCTGCAATATTACACTTCTTATTGTTTACAAAACGGTTAGTTTTTCAAAAAAAAAGCTTTAACAAGTGTATTTTATTTTATTTCTTACATAATTTATTTTTTTTAATGTATACAGGGTATTACATAAAAACGGATATTAAGAGGCATTTAAATAAGACGATTTAATTACCTTTTTCTACCCCTTTCATTGTCGACATACGCGAAGGATAGCGTAGTTATATATGTAAAATAGTCAATGTACCCTCAATGTCCGTTAAACGTTTTTCAGTAAACCAGAGATATGTACATAATATTATTATATTTAATACCACGAATTGTTTTTTTAAACATTATTTATTTTCCTTTTGCAATATACCAAAATCGGTAAAATGGCTTTGCCCGAAACTTTCCTCGTAACTAAATTGGTAATAAGTTTATAAACGTTATATTATTCTTAATATGTGTCACTTTTCTTGATAAAAATAAGTATGTATACTCATATATGACCCATATATTTACTTTTTGATACAGGATTATTCACGGTGAATGTCTTATTGGAAGTATTTGGAGAACCAATAAACATACTATCTTGAATTGCGGTACTGCCGCTTCTAACTGAAACCGATATCGACATCCGTTTTCTAAATGGAAGGCCCTGTATATTATTGCAATTTTATATTGGCCTATAAATTCTATTTTTTTTTGATGTTTCCTATACCTAAATTCAAATTTCGAGAAAATGGAGGATGAAAATTGACATTTTTGACGTTTTAAAGCTCTATAAGCTCCTAAACGACTTAATTTGCAACAAAATGAATTTCAATTTCCAATTTTGCTTTTTAGTTGGCTATCTCCTGATACCAATTTTAAATTTGACAGAAGCTGTCAAAATTTGACATTTCCTATCGAAGTTAAAATTGGTATCAGATGATAGGTAACTAAAAACTAAGATAGAAAAGTGCAATCCGTTTTGCTGTAAGTTGAGACGTTTTGGAGTTACAGAGCATTAAACAGTAAAACATGTCAATTTTCAGGTGCCATTTTCTCAAAGTCAGTTGAATTTAGGTATAGGAAATACCATGCAAAAGTGTTTAAAATTTTCAAGACATTACAGGCAATAATATACAGGGCATTTCATTAAAAATAGATATTGCCATCGGTTTATTGATTCTTCAGATACTTCTAATTGGACAGTCACCGTGAATAACTGTATATATATATATATATATATATATATATATATATATATATATATATATATATATATATATATATATATATATATATATATATATATATATATCTATATATATATATATATATATACAATACAACTTTATAGATGAGATCTATTATATATACGTACATACATATACTAATTCACTTACCACCCCAATTTAAATGAAACCACGGCTAGGATAATCCAGTATAAGATTTTTTAAATATTGTTTATATTTGGTAATTTAAATTTATTTTAATATTTGTATTTGTCTGGTTAATAAAATTACATAAACACAAAATTTTTGAAAGTTCTGTGTTTTTGTAATATTTAAATATTTTCACATATATTTTATTTTGTACTTTCCAGCAATATTTAGACTTGCCACCATAATAATGCATTGTCACTTGTTTATATAGGTGTACACTATACAAGACAAGATATTCAATACCATAATATTGTATCGTCATCAAGTTTATGTATATATATCAAATTCCTAAAACGGAAACTTTTTTGAACTTATTAGCAATATTTTGTAAGCACCCTGTATAAGATATTCATGATTGGACAACATATTATTGTTTATGTATGTATACCAAATTTTTGAGTCACTTCCGATAAAGGGAACAGCTTCAAAATAAGTTGCAAGATTTGACCCAAATATTTTATGAGGGCGCCGTTTTGTTATGCTATCTTGGATTGGTACCAAAATGTTACTAGTTCATGCCCATGTCACAGTTAATTTTTCTGCAAAATCTTAGGTAAATTGGATAAGTAATTTTTCAGCAATATTTTTTTAAACATTTAACTAGGCCGCCCTTTTGTTCCGCCATATTGGATTTTTTCCAAAATATTACCAGGTTATCTCTATATAACTCTTAATTTTGGACCAAAATTTGAAGTCAGATAAGTAGTTCTTTAGCTATGCCGCAGACAGACAGACACACCGACGGATTCGAGAAAATATCTTTTTCAGCATCTAAGAACCCTGAAACGTGAATATCTGAAAAAATCTCGGAGGGCGATTTTTTCACGATTACATACTTTCCTTTGAGGAAAGTACTACAAACCCCATTAATTTAGAAAACTAATAATGAATGGCTGCACGATATTTTGAAAATATGTTATCGGTTATTAGCTAAAAACGTATTATTTGTTAAATAAGTATATTTGGCGGGATATACAGTATTTAAATATTAATAAAAGAACCTACATGTATTCATTAGGAATTACTTAATATTACATTAAAATTCATAACATATTTTTACTTTTTCCTGAGATCCTGAGATATTATTCATTATCATTTTACATTTGTATTTCGTAAACCAACTAACCATAATTTTAGAATATATTTTTATTTGTTCAAAAAGAAATATTAGTGGTAATAAATAATGAAGTCGGCGCCACCACTGCGCGAAGTTGGCGGTATCGCCGATACAAAGAATTTCTGTTCCAAATATTTTTTTAACGATTTCAATTGAGATCGTATATACTTTACCAAGACAATATTTTTGTACGACTATTTTTTTATTTAATTTTGACGTAATCTAATTTTAATTTTCGGTTTAATATTAGAAGTGGCTACTACCCAGTCTAATAGAGCGTTTACTAATAAAAATAGATGCACCGCCCACACAAGATTGTCTTGGGTTTAGTTTTATAGTTTATTTAATTATTGACAAACCTGGTACTAACCCGGGAAGTATAGAGAGCTAATCAAACCACAAACCAATTTTTAAAATACAACTGTATACGAGATTATAAATTCACAACCGTTGCCGTGCTATTCGGGCGCTCTAGCACTTAGCAAAAATGTAACGACCTTGTTAAATTCTGTCAATAATTATGACTGATTTTGATTGAAAAGTCAACTGGACGGTGTAGCACGTGGCGCCTAAAAATTTGCACCAGAGCACCACATATTTCAAGAACGGGCCTGGATAATTATGTTTCTTTAATTTTTGCAGAAAGACCAAAATATAACAACCACACATATTTAGTCGTTTAAGAACTAAAAATTATTAAAATAATTAGGCTGTGTGAAATATAATTTATAATTCATTTTGAATGCCAAAAGGAAATGCAAACTAAACCCCAAAGATGAGAACTCGATTATCGATAGGTTGTTATAAAGAAACAAAAGTGCTCAGCTTTGCTAAGTTTATAAAGAGCAAAACTTGTATATTTCTTAGTATACAGCTAGCTCAACATCCAAGGAAAAACTATGAATATCAATTAATTATCAAACTACAGTTAAATTTTACTTAATTTAGTAAAATTTATGTAAATCGCTAATAAAGGTGAGAATCAGTGCAATTAGTGCATAATCAAAAAAGCATATGAGTCTGCAGATTGTATAGAATACGGCTCCTTGCGTCTATTTCGTCATTAAACTATGTCAAGCAAGAGCTTCCTAATAATTGAAAACTAATGGAGCAACCCACAGGGAACGTGAAGCTTGACAAAAAGTTATTCCACAACCCCAACTAATTCAAAGAGCTTCTACAAAACATCAGACAAAACTTTCAATTAACCTGGTAGAACCTGATTTGATAGTTTGGATTACATGGGATACCGTCAAAGATAAAAAAGATTTTTTATTTAAAAAAAAAATACAGAAGGATTCCTAAGCGACTAAAACCTAATCTTCAAAATGCGATGTTACGTCTGTAAGTATCTACAAAAATCATCATACCATGTTTTTCTTTTTTGCTTATTGTTACGTACAAGTAACATATTATGATTATATTATGTCCGAACTGTCTATAAAACGAAAAAATCTCTGTGATACTGAGTGTGACACCCTGGTGTGTTGCACAGCTTGCGCCCTCCGATAGGTACGTCCTTGTACTTATTCTTAAATGCAAACTGGGGCGCATTATTTTTTTATCATATTCATTATCTTCATTTACCGCATTTATAGCTACATCTTTATCTTTAAATGTAAACGGTGGTAATTTTGTTTTAGCTTTCTTTCTAAATTTGCTTATTCCACTAATATCTAACTTTTTCTTTTTTTTAGTGTATATGGATAGATAAGACCTTGTTATTTACATCTATACCTAGATTTGTATGTATTCAGTGTAATGCTTACAAAATTTACTTATTTTTTTTTAAATATCATTCAGCTTATTTTTTGTTTTGCCTTCAGTAGCTAGATAACACCCAATCCTTAAAGCATAAATGTATGCTAGTTTCAATTCACTATAGAAGTGCATATGTTGTACTTGTATATTTGGAAACAAGTAAACTCAATAATGGTCCATTTTAATGTTACGTATACAATGTTTTAAGAAATACATTTCTTTAATGGGAAAGAGGTTATCCAGAGCGATACCTTTTAAGCATTTAAGTACCAACAATATCTAGTTATCCGTGATATATCAATGTTCCATTTTGACATGTTTAACCTTAGAACGGCATGATAAATAAAAAAAGCAAACAAATATAGGGTATCACATTTAAAAAAGCAAAAGTTATTACAGAAATTCGGATATTAAATAAAATATAGGAACTTTGTTGTGGTAAAATTATTTGAAATTATGTCCCATTTATCCAAATAAAATTCACTTCTGGAAAAATGTATAAAAGTCTCAAACCCGCACATAAACAATTTCAAAAGATATTAGAAAAAGGAGTTTAGTTTTTTGCATATTATTTGGAAGCTCTTAACATTTAATAATAAAAAAAAAATTCTTAAAGAGGACAAAATTTCCAATAAAAAAATCCCAACTCCCAGATGTTGGATAATGTTGAAAATAGAGTTCCGCTGGGTGAGCGCTATGCAGTTGTGATGCCCCACAACCGACCGTAACAAATACATTTTTTTATACAAATAGATGTTAATTTAAACATTAAAAAGATGGTATTATCTAGACATTTGAAGGAACGATTTCCCACTGAGTGTTTATAAAATCAGTTTATTGTTAATTAACAATTTTTTTTGTTTATTTTCAAGTCGGATAATTGTTAAACAGAACCAACTAAAATTATTTTACTTTTTGGAGACTTTATCAAAATTATATTATATCAGATTATGAAATTGTTTTATTATAAACTAGTAGTTATTAATAATTGAAGGTGACAGAAATACGTCAATTTTAGTTTTTGTTTGCTTGAATGATAACAGCTAAAAATAACTGATTAATTATTATAACAATTAAAAAGACCGGAATGTCACAGATGTATGTGTTAGTTTGTAGCAATGTCATAATTTTATGGAGGATAGGTGTGATAATGTGTCAAGGAAGCGAAATAATTTTAGTGGCTTAAAAAGTTGTTAATTAACAATAGGCTAATTTTATGAAAAATCAGGGAAAGATATATTTTCAGCGGGATATTTGTTTTTCAAAGTAATATTTCATAGCAAAAAATGTTTTACTTGTTACGGCCGGTTTTGGCGCATCGTAACGATTTAGCGCTGGACGCGCGGGGCTCTATTTTTAGCATTAAATTCGAATTTTTAATAATAGAGCTAGAGTTTCGGTAGTTCGAACTATTTGATTGAACATTTCTTTGTCTACAAGAATCGTTTTTTCTTAAGTATTAATAGTTTTCGAGTTGTTAATAACTTTTGGAATAGTTTATGTGCGGGTTTGACACTTTGGCACATTTTTCTATACATCATTGCGAATCCAGTGAGTCTTTATTCATCTTTTTACTAGCAGTAGCAAGAATTAACTCCATTTTGAGTTTGTGAACTAGAAACTAGACTATAATATCAGGAAAACATATAAAGGATCAGGATTACGTGTTGCTCAACCTTCCTCGCCTAAAGAGGCGAAAAATGTCCTTGGTATTATTACCTAACCTAACATCTCATACAGTCTCTTCCATTATTATATTTGTATTGGATTAATAATAAATGTTAGGCTTGCTTATTTCAACTACTTATTTAGACATATACAAGTTTCTTTGTTTGTATATTTTTGTCTGAAATAACTATAACTCCACTATTGTTACTTTAACGTTTAAACGTAAATTAGTTCAAAGTTTTATTTTTTATAATTTTATTCTTGTATTATTCTGAAAAAATTGGTAAAAGTCTGCTGAATGAATGAATTAATATAATGCAAAAACGCCTAAACAACAAATAAAAAACAGGTATAGTTTTCTTCAACGTTTTATTTAAAACTCACAACAAAATGAAAAAAGAAATAAAAAAAACACAACTGACATCCTAACTTCAAAAGCCTAATGTTTATGACTGTGGCCCCAGTGTTTACCTTCATCATGACCTCCTTTCTCTCCATGATCGTGGTGATGATGGTGGTGATGGTGATGGCCATCATGTTCTTTATGTCCCTTGTGATGATGATCATGATGACCTTTGTGTCCATGTCCTTTCTTTCCATGATGACCGTGATGATGTCCACCATGGTAGTGACCTCCCTTCTTATGGTGTCCTTCATGGGATCCGTGATGTCCATGATGATGGCCATGTTTGCTGTGATGGCCATCATGATGGTGACCATCGTAGAATTTATGATGTTTGTGGTGTTCATCATAGTGTTTCTTGATATGATGGCCATGAGTCTTTTGTCCTTTTTTGTGTCCTTTTTTCTCGCCATGTTTACCTCCTTTGTGGTGGTGTCCATGTTCGTAGTGGGAACCGTGATGATCTCCTCCTCCATGGTGAGAATGATGATGTCCACCTTTCTCTCCATGGTGCCCAGCATGGTGGTGCTTTCCATGGTGTCCCTTATGTCCATGATGGTGGTGGTGGTCAGCATGATATCCTTTTTCGCCTTTATGACCATGTCCAGAATGGTGATGCCCATGGTGTTCATGGCCACCGCCATCTTCATGAGAACTTGAGTGTCCGTGTCCATGTTTAGAAGCAGCCGCTACCAAGTCACTTGCAGAAGCTTCCAAGTCGCTAGCAGCAGTTTCTAAATCAGTTGCAAATGTTTCTAATTCATTTTCTTCTTTTACTGATTTCGCACATACAAACGCTGAGACGCATAGTACACTCAAGCAAAGAGTGAAAGCTCCCATATTGCTTGAGTTATTTAATCACTAACGTCACAAATTCAAAAAAAAACTCAGCTCTTTGCGTATCTTGACTCCAGTTCCTAAACAGGTATTATTCTTCTTTGCAGAATCTCATGATTGTGTTTAATCGAACTGGTCTCTCTTGCTATTTATATTACACTTATTTCTTAAGAATAAATTTGCACAATTGCCCAAGTACAGACTGGAATTTGCAATACAAGTTAAGTCTTAAAATCAAAAGAATTAGTTTTAAATTAAAATATTTGGTTTAATTTAGGTATGTTCTAAGCGCAACCCGAAATAACAGTTTCGAGAAGTTGTTGGTGCTTTATTCTTATATTATATATAAGAGCTTAATAATTTCGTGACTGAGAAAGCTAATTTTGCAAGGTTATAGATTAAAAGAAAATGCTTTAAAATTAATATAAAAGTATAAAAGGAATAACTAGTAGGACACGAACAAAGTTCAAAATATTTATTCAAGAATATATATCTACAGTATTGAAAATAGACAGCAATTGGGAAAACCAAAAATATACATTTTGTGTAATTACATGCCACGTAAGGTAATGATACCTAAAAACACCAATATAATTTAATATTAAGATTATCATTGAATCAATAATTTTATATCTTCTGTAAAAAAGTCAGTAAGCAAATATGCATGAAAACACATAAAATATGCGAATATATACACTTATAATTCTGTCGGTCTGTCTGTCAGTCTCTCTGTCTTTACTTAAGCCATGATTGACTTCAAATTTTCGTTAAAAATTATAAAAACATTTTGGTAAAAATCCAATATGGCGGAACAAATGACGGTCTAGTGAAATGTTAGAGAAAATGTATAAAAAATAATTACCCAATTTACTTCAAATTTTGCTCAAATTAAGCGTTACATAGAAATGAACTGGTAATATTTTGGTACGAATCCAAGATGGCAAAACAAAATCGCGGCTGAATAAATTATTTTAAGTACTCATCAGATTGATTTCAAATTTTGTGCAAGCATTAAATGTAATATATAGAGATAAACACGAGTGAATAAAATTGCGGTTTAAAAGAATCTGTGTAAAAACAATTTATTCAATTTATTTTAAATTATACCCAAAAATCGAGTGTGGAATAGGTAGAAATTGCTTAGTAAGAATCCAATTAAGGGAAACAAAATGGCGCCCAATAAAAGTGTTTGAAAAGACGGTATATAGGTCTTAATAAGTGAGTATGTGCGGAACTAAATTGAGTCACACTTCACTACTCCTAATAAAAGAAAGATTTATAACGAGAGTAAAAGAAATTTACCGATTTTTTTAATATCTAAAATAAGGTTATTACATTTGTTATTAATTACTTTATTTTAGTTTAAAAGATAGAACACAACGCAACAATGACAAGCAAAAATTTTAAAAACAATAAACAATAAAATGTTGCTCAACATTTTCTGTTAAAAATTTCTTAAAAAAATACATATTTTAATACATGGAAAAGAGGCCCTTTTAAACTAGTCAATGTTCCACGTTCCAAGTAGTATTTTAACATGTTAAAATAAAAAAATCTTCCCCAATTTACCTTTGGGTTGATTGAGAATTATTTACTAACTTTATGCTTTTACTCTAGGAGTTAGGTAGTTTTAAATGGAAAAAATTAAACCTAATATATTTCTTTTAATAGTTAAATTTGGGGTCACGAAAAACATTTTAAAAATTCTTCCACATCCGATACCTCCAAATTAGCTGAAATAAGTTGGCTTTTGTGCAATATAATGAATAAGAAATAAAATCTTAAAATTCTCTACAAAAAAGGTTTTCTACACTATTTAAGTACCACTAGTACTATAGCCCTAGCAGCCACTTTAAGCTGACTGATTCGAGTCTTTAATTACTGTTTTTATTCACTAGCACATTGCTAAGTGTGCTATGGATGAGTAAATTTGCTCGACACGCATCAGTCAGCTTAAAGCGGCTGCTGTGGCGATAGTGTTGCTTCTACGTAAAAATATATAGAACCTCTATTGTAGATACTTTTATAGGCTTTTATTTTACGTACAGCTATATTTATCGTATGTCAAATAGAAAACGAGTTATTGCACAAAAAACAACTTTTTGTACTAATTTGCATATTTAGAGGGTCGCGCTTTCATCGGAGCTGGTAGAATTGTTAGTATGTTTTTAGTGGCTCTCAAATCTTATTACTAAACAAAAAAAAAATATTGCTTTCGAATTTTTACACCACCTTAAATATTTCTTAAAGTGGTACATTTTTAGCTTTTTATAAACAAAACTACGGTTGCACTAAAAAAATGTAAGCAGTTGTTTAATTTATTTTAAGTTTTACTACTTGTTTGGCTTCTAAAACATAACAATCTTTCAATTAGGAAATAAAGGTTTCAGGAAAAAATATCAACATAATTGTAGATTTTAATCATGTTCTCCACCTAGTTATTATAATTTGAGGTGATAAAAGATTGTTGGTCCGTTCGATGATTACCCATGCGGCATCATTTATACGCAAACGAATCAAATTAAAATTTCGGGGATTAAAAGCCAAAAAGAGTCTACTAATTATGAGCCTGGATATAAATATAAATGAATTTACTATCAACGAATAGCAGAACTCACCAGCAACAAAAATTAGCTTCCTAAGGAGTGATTTGAGGCTTAAACGGCACAAAGCTTTATAAAAAAACAAATGCAAATAATATGAAATGAAAATAATCCTTAACGTTTGAAGCTTTGACATGAAAAGCCTGCCGATATTGATGTTTTTGTTTAACAAGTTGGTTTGGTAATTTAACATTTTAATTCTTGAATGTATTTTATGTATTCATAATCGGCAGAAAAAGGCAAGTAGCCACGGACATAATAAAAACTAATAAAAATAGGCTAAAACTAATAAATATTTCATGAAATTTTAATGCTACTCTTGCTTTAGATTTTTTTAAAATTTTAATATCGTGTTTTATATAGGTCCTTATTATAACAAAATATAAACCTTTTCAAAAGGCAATTTTTTCAGAATCAATAAACCAATTTGAACATTTTTTGAAACAGAAACTACTCTTCCCCTCGGTTTTTTGATATAAACTATTAAACATATTGATGGGATTACAAAGGGAGTGAATCCTGAGCTTTTGCATTGCACAGCGACTAGAATTTTTTTTGACATTTCCAGAAAAACAGTTTTTTGACATTTTTTTAACAAAAGCATAAATAAATATAGTAGCCCTATTGGTACGACCGATCAGAACAAAAAAATATACTTCTATTTCCAATATATTACCTACCAAAACAACAAGAATCACTTTACAAAAAGATTTTCATCATTGTTTTACTTGTGTTTAATGAACTTTGATAAAAACTTGTGAAAAGGTATTTCTCTATTCTAACAGATGTTCCAAATTTTAGGCCTTTTTACCAGATAGAACGATTAAAAACTACAAATCAACTTGAAAATTAAAGTATCTGTAGTTTTTTCAAATAAAGATTTTTTCATTGTCTTCACAATGGCATTTAAAATATGTTTTTGAGATCTAATAAATTTTCTATTTAAAAAAAAATTAAAATTTTGAGAAAATTTTATTTCAACGTTTTAAATATTTCTTTTTATAATTAAATATAGAGAAAAAAACTATTATACTCAAAAGGAAAGCCGAAAAAGCTAATTTTAAAATACAAAAAAGTTATATTTAATGAAGTTTTATGTTCAAATAAAATACGTTTTATTTCATATTTAAACAACTAATGATAAACCTCTTTATTGGAAAAAAATGTTATTTTATTTAATAACACAATATTATTAATTGAAATTCATTCTTTTTTTTATAAAACTACTTAACTTTCCTTTGCAGTTTAATCAATTTTTTATCTATATTTAACTATAACAAGAAATATTTAGTACATTTTTTTAATTAAGGAATTAAATAGATTTTCTTATTTCAAATATAATTTAGTGCAATTTTGGAGAGAATAAAAACCTACATTTAAAAAAACGAAGCATTTAATTTAGTTCGCACAAAAATTACAGACGATGGAGCTTTTAGCTGTTTTATATTTAATAAAAAAAATGGTGTGCTTATTATTTACCACTAAAAGTACTGTTTCACAAGTTTCTATCAAAATGTATTAAACACAAGTAGAATTATGAAGAAAATTCGAATATTCTTTATGTCATGTGGCTTTGTGGTTTTGTCGACAAATTGAAAATGAAGAAACTGTTTTTTATTTCTGATGTACTAAAAGAAGCTGCTGAACTTTTGTGTAAAATGTCAAACGCATTTTTTGTACAAAAGTGTAATATGTTTACACAAAAAAATCCGAGGTGAAGAGCAGTTCCTTTTTCACTAAAATTGCAGATATGCTGACTCCCCTAGTATCAATTTTTCATGACGCTTGTTTGAAGCTAAGAAAATTTTGATATTTGCTTTAAATATTTGGAAAACCGTTATATTGTTACATAAAATATGTTAAAATATGCCTAGTTTTTTTACGTAGATTCTAAAAATGTAGGTCATTACATTTAGAATAAGAAACCTTTTGATAGTTTGATTATATGTTTTTTTATTTAAATTTATAATAACAAAGGAGATATAAAGAATGTTTACTCTTTTTTAGATTAGCTTGTGTATGACCATAAAAGATAGTTATTCGGGCTCCTGATTTTAGGTACAATCGTTACTTTACAAGCTTGGACTTATAGAAACCGTCACGCTAATCTATTAAAGTTACAACAATAAATTCAAGATGCATTAAGAAATCTTATTCACGCCTCTTGTAATAAGTTGAGCCATTGCATCTTAGTAATAGAAGATATTTTCAACACTGATTCTATTGAAATTATTAGAAATACGTCTTAGCCACAACAACAAAAGAAAAAACTTTATTGCAGCTATAGAAAAAATATACCGTTCGATTAAACGATGTCGCGAAGCAAAGTTGTTGCTAATAGACCTGGAGCCCACAACGAAAATGTGTATTCATCGCTGCATGCGCATCTTATAAGCCGGTATATGGTTATTTATGACATTCTGATACCTCTCCAGGATTTTCACACTCGGAGTCCAGTCATTGCTATAGTCGTGGACGAGGAAAGTTGCAAGAAATGGAGGGTATGTGGAACATTATTGCGCGTCTGATGTTAAAGCCCGCTACTTACTATTCGGTTCGATTCGATCATTCGGTTCATACATTCATATGAATTAATGAATTGACGAATATTTCATCCATACTATTCATCAATTTCTATTTAATACGTTCGCATAGATTTCATGCGATTCAAGTATGAAAATACACAAAAAACAAATTTGGTTCGGAAAAACGGTTCGCCGTGGTCAAAGCCTACTTGTTGAACCGGATAAACTGGGACCTGCATATTATGCAGACGAATGGACGAATCAATAAAACAATCGTTGATTCGTCGGCATAGTGTAAAGGGCCCCGTTCGTCCGTGCGAAATGCATGAAATCCATGCGAAAGGATTAATTAAAAATTGATGCATAGTGCCTATTTTGTTTTTTGTGTATTGCTAAACATAGAAACGCATGAAATCCATGCGAGCGGATTAAATAAAAATTGATGCATAGTGTGGACGAAATATTCGTCCATTCATTGATTAGCCAATTCGTTCATTCAGATGAATTGAGGAATCGAATTAACGAATTGAACCGACGAATCGACCCGAATAGTGAGTAGTGGGCTTAATGGTGTTGATTAATTTTAATGTTTTTAAAATATAATGCCAATATCAGAAGCGGAGGTGAGTTCTAACCAAAGTTTTAGTAGAGGTAAAAAGTAGAACCCAGCGTGACCCGTTCTTGGGTGAACGAATTTCTACTCCCTCGTACAAGGGAAGTATTGTAATCGTGAAAGCGGAGATTTTTTCAAATCTCTTTTCTCGATTCCGCCGGTCTGTCGGCCTGTCTCTCTGTCTATTGAAACAAAATGGCGGTTTAATAAAATAGTTAAAAATCAGTCTGAAAAACTACTTAATAGATTAAAATTTTAGTACGAATTCAATATGGCGGCCAAATAATATGTTTGTATCGTAAAAAAAATACCCTCCCAGGATTTACATATCTTTACGTTTTAGCATCCCTAGGTGCCAAAAATATGTTTTCCTAATTCCGCCGGTATGTCTGTGTGTCTGTCAGTTCGCGGCGTTTCTAAAAATTAGCCTCAAATGTTGAAAACATTATTAGTAAAAAACTAATTATCTGGATTGCACAAAAATGAACCAGTAATATTCTCATACGAATCCAAGGTAGGAAAAGAAAATGACGGCATAATGAAATGAAAAACCTATTTATTATATTAACTTTTGCATTTAATGCAAGCATGAGTGACATAGAGAAAAAATGGTAAAACTGCGGTACGATTTCAAGATGGCGGCGAATAAAATTTAAGGAATCAACGAAAAAATTTACCACTAATTTATGTACACCCTGTATATAATTGAATACATGATAGGGTACTACTAATAGCTATAGCTTTTATAAACGTATAATTTGATGTTCAGTTGATTACGTTGAACAGTTTCGAAGTCATTCATCGTTTAAAAAAAGTAAAATTTTTCAAAAAAATAATACCTATATAACTTATATATAGACGTAACCTTCATAAAGTTTTCTTATCTTTCATGAAGAATTTAGTGAAGTGTGACCCAATTTAGTTTAGTACATGGTCATTTATTAACACATAGATACTGTGTTTTAAAAAATTTTTTTCGTCGCCATTTTGTTAAATCATATGGGATTCCTACTAAGATTTGATCAGTTTCTATCTATGCTACATTTGATTTTGGCGCATAATTTAAAATAAATTCAATAAGTAGTTTTTATATTACCACGCACCGCCATTTTGTCTACTCGAATTCATACCAGTTTATCCCTATATCACATTTAGTTTCTCTGAAAAAGTTAAAGTCAATTATATTTTTTACGTTAATTTTTTAAAAATTTTATTTGGCCGCTATCCTGAACTCGCACCTATCTTGAACTCGTCATCCCAATATTACGACTCTTAATTTTTAGACAAAAGTCACTCTGTGATAAGTAGTTTTTAAGCTATGCCGTGAACTGACAGACAGACAGACAAAACGACCGAAGAACCGACGAAATTGTTAAAACATATTTTTTGGCACCTGGGGACGCTAAAACCTGAGAAGGTGGTTTTGTCACGATTACAAATATTATATTTAACAGCCCTTTTGTTCCGTCATCTTAAATTAATACTACAATTTTACTATTCACTAGGCCGTCATGTTGTTTTACCATATTGGATTTTTCCCAAAATGTTACCAGGTAATCCCCATATGGCACTTAATTTTGACCAAAAGTTGAAATCAATCGGGTAAGTAGTTTTTAAGCTATGCCGTGAACTGACAAACAGACAAACCGTAAAACGGACCGACGAAATTGAAAAAACATATTTTTTTTGACATCTAGGGACGCTAAAGGGTGAAAATATGTACAACCTGAGAGGGTGATTTTCTCACGATTACAAATATTTTATTTAGCCGCCATTTTGTACCGCCATCTTGAATTAGCACCACAGTATTACTAATTCATCTCTATACTACAATTATTTATAGCACACAATTTGAAATCGGGCACTTAAGCAGTTTTTCAGGCTGAGTTTTTAAATATTTCACTAGGCCGCCATTTTGTTGGGCCATCTTGGATTTGTACTAAAATTTTACCAGTTAATTCTTACATAATGCTTGACTTCTGTGCAAAATTTGAGATACATTGGATAAGGTTTGTTAGTAATAGTTTTTTGAACATTTCACTAAGCCGCCATTTTGTTCTACCATATTGGATTCTTACCAAAATGTTACCAGGTTATCCATAAATGTTTTCTTTTTAATTCAGTCTATTAAGGAGCACTAATGATCATTTATACCATAATATAACACATATATGGTAATGGCTTGCCCAAATCAATTATTAAAGTAAATCAACAGATTCGAATCAAAATTTGCGGAACACTGAAACAAATCGGAAATGCACAAGAGACGGCCCAGTGTCCACTATCTGATCAATGAGGTTTTTTCAGATTAACTATGAACAGACACACATACACGTCATAAGAAATGCCAGAAAGCATTTTTACTAGCAACAACACTAAACATATTTTGTAGCAAATACTTCGTTGTTAAAAACAGATACTTGTAAAAATATTTTTTTTAATGTGGCAAAATTTGATATGGCGCACATGGTTTTCACTGCAAGGTGATCTCTGATATTACAACCAATTACAAATACCTTTCAGTTAAATCTTAAGGTATTCTTGAATACTTTGTGAAAACTAATATAGCTTGTCCAAAGTCGGTTCGAAAATATAAAAAAATATATTATAATATCTAAGTACCGATCAAAATACTAAATACCCTATATGTATTTAAATGTCTTTTTTATGTTAACGAACTGACTTTGGATAAACTCTAGCACCTTTAAAAATAGGAGTGTGTTTGGTAATCAGTGAATGATATTCAAAAGTCATGAACTTTGGATTAAAGAATCTTTTAAATCACACAAGATCGAAATATGACTTTTTTATCGTTCCAGATTTGAAAAATATATAATCACGTGGCAGCAATACAAAGCTAGGAAGAAACTCTAAATGAAATGTTTTGAAAGGATAAGCTGCTATACTATTATGAAATAGGCAGATAAACCCGTAAACCAGACGAGATTTGAAACTGGGTAACAATAAAAAATATTTCTAGGCTTTTAGCTTAAATAAATCCTGCTGTATTCATATAAGCATGGATTATATTTTTGAAACTCCGCAGGTACAACTACTAACTGGATCTTTTGAAACCAGCTAAAAAATGTATTGTGTAATACGCTAAACAATAAAACTTAATTAATATATATGGATTAAATAGTAAAGTAAACAAATATTTTTTCAATCTTTTATTTTATTTCTCAAACACAACAACAAAAACATCAAAAGAAATAACAGCAGCAGTCTTCAACTCACATCTCGCGATTACTGCATTAATGCTTGTGACTGTGTCCCCAGTGTTTTCCTTCGTGATGATCTCCTTTTTCTCCGTGATCATGGTGATGATGATGATGATGTTCGTGTCCTCCATGTCCCTTATGTCCTTTGTGGTGATGTCCGTGGTGACCTTTGTGTTCATGTCCTCCCTTTCCATGATGGCCGTGATGATGTCCGCTATGATGATGACCTCCCTTCTTGTGATGTCCTTCGTGAGATCCATGATGTCCATGGTGATGTCCATGCTTGCTGTGATGACCGTCATGATGGTCGGCATCGTAGAATTTGTGATGTTTGTGGTGGTCATGATGGTGTTTTTTGACATGGTGACCATGGGTGTCTTGTCCTTTTTTATGTCCGTGCTTTTCTCCATGATGACCTCCTTTATGGTGATGCCCATGCTCGTGATGGGAGTGGTAGTGACCAGCTTTTCCATGGTGTGAGTGATGATGTCCACCTTTCTTTCCATGATGCCCGCCGTGGTGATGCTTTCCATGATGGCCATGGTGTCCGTGATGGTGGTGATGATCAGTGTGGTATCCTTTCTCACCTTTGCCTCCATGACCTCCGTGGTGATGTCCATGATGTTCGTGTCCACCACCTTCTTCGTGAGAACTCGAGTGCCCATGTCCATGGCCTGAAGCAGCGACTTCTAAATCAGAAGCGGCAGCTTCCAAGTCAAATGTACCTACTTCCAATTCATTTTCTTCCTTCGCCGATTTTCCACTCACAAATGCTGATACAAGAATCACGCTCAAGCATAGCGTAATAACTTTCATTTTGTTTATATTTTTTCTTAGCCACCAAAAAGAAACCACTTATTTTATAGTTGTTCCTTAGGAGGACATGACTGGTATTTACTAAACCCGATGGTTGTGTGTCGTTGAATTATCTGAGAACGCTATTTATATTCGGTACATTTCTTAAGAAACAATTATTTGCTTAAGCGATTTTAAACTGCAACTGTTTTTCTTCAAGGGATCCTTAGCCGCTGATTTCTAATATTCTGAAATTTTGTTTCTGTGTTTACATTGGTAATATGGCGTCAATCGTTACAAAAATTAATTAAATTGTTTTGTTTTTTGTCACTCGAATAGTTTGGACATTAAAACTTAATTTAACTGAGACGCAAAATATTATATCGTGGTTTTAGATACTTAATAGTTACATATATACATGTTTATTTATTTTATATTTTCAACGGGGTCTAAAATCTTCACGTTAAGATACAAAATATTGAATAAATAAGTTTTAGAGCTTTACTTGAACCTATAGAAATTTGCTGAAAATATAATTAATCATCGGCAATTATTATAAAAATGAATAAAGAGCTTGTTATCTTGAATTGCATACCGGTATATTTTTAGTTGTTTGGAAAAATTATTTTCAACTTATATATATAAAAAACTAGTTCGGCTTCACTGCCTCTTTGGAGTAGTAAATTTAATATCTATCAAAATTAAAGTCAAACTAAATATTTTAAGAGAATATATTGAATATTCTAAATTTTACATTTAAAGCCAAAATCCATAAATTACACAAACACATCAGGATTTGTAATAAAATAGGTTTGGTGGAATGAATTAAATTTCATCAATTTTAATCAGCAAATAGGTGATTAATTGTTTTAATTATTATTGATTCCTAATTTGTACTATTTTTATAAATTAAATTAAAAACAATTTGCCACATTTTCTTCATTTTTTATTTCCTTCGTAATACGGAACTATTGTCCGCATAATTAAAAAAACACTTATCTGATTGACTTCAAATTTTGATTAAAAAGAACAGGTCATTTGGGGCTGAAATGGTAACATTTTTGTAAAAATTCAATATGGCGGAACAAACGGGCGGTTTAGTAAAGTATTTAATAAATTATTACTAAAAACTAATTATCCAATTTACCTGAAATTTCGCACAAAATTCGAGTGTTACATAGGAATGAACCGGTAATATTTTGGTACGGATCCAAGATGGCGACCTAATTGAATATATAAAAAAACATCCTGAAAAACTACTCATTGAATTGATTTCGAATTGGTACGAATTCAGTGAGAGAACAAAGTGGCGGTCTAACGAAATGTTTAGAAATCAATGAAAAAACTACTTATTCAATTTATTTTAAATAATGTTCGAAAATCAATTAAAAAGTATATGTTACTAAATGTGCGGAACTAAACTGGGTCAAACTTCACTAATCCTAATAAAAGTAAATAATATTTAAAACTAGGGAAGTTTCGAGTAAAGGCAATTTATGGATTTTTTTCTACTTCCCTAGTAATAAAGAAGAATTAATTTTATTGTAATCGTGAAAAATCTCCTTCCCAGGTTTCTACAGATCTTCACGTTTTAGGGTCTCTAGATTCCAAAAAATATGTTTTCTCAATTCCGTCCGTATGTTGGTCTGTCTGCCTGACTTCAAATTGCGGTGACACATTAAAGGTCACATGGGGATGACCTGAATAACATTTTGGGAAAAATCCAATATGGCGAAACAAAATAGCGGGTAAATTATTAATAAAAAACTACTTATCTAATTTATCTCACATTTTAAAAAAATCAAGCATTACGAACGAATGGACTGGTAAGATTTTGGTACGAACCCAAAATGGCTGTCTAATAAAAATTGCTGTGAATAAAATACTACGGATTTACTGCAATAAAATTAAACGACTATTTTGACTACTGAAACCCTGCAGCTCGAGGAAATGACCGAACTGGCGGAAGGTAAACAAAAGAAAAATCACAGGATCAAGTGGGGGAATGACTTATCTATCTGCCACACTGCAAACTCTTCATTTTAAACTATGGTAGAATAGATAATCAGAACAAAATAAGGACCATGCCGGTGTAAGTGACTATTATAAAAGAAAAATAAATTTAAGTGACCCAGATTTTTCTCCGATTTTGACCATAAATGGTCAAATTCTTCGCGATCAGTTAGCCAATATTTGACTGGTCAATTAACCTTACCCGACATTAACTTAACGGCCATCTAGACTCAAATGAAAAAAAAATAAGAAAAAAAAATTTATCCTGTCATGAAGAGGCAAATTAAATTTGGTTATACTAGTCATCCGTCATACGTAAGTCATACGTAAGTCATCCAAAACCAGAATACGAAAAAATATACATATTGCTTTTTTGCGCCAACCTATTATTAGAGTTAGTTAAGATTATTATTTTAATTTGTTTCAAAATGAGATCGTTCTTAAACATTTTTTCTTTTCCATTTATTTTACATATTACTGATGGGATCTGTTAACATCTCATAATTCAGTTATTCTAAAATTACTTCGGAAGTTTACATTGCAATGTATGTCAGTTTTCATTTTTTTTTCTTTTTATCTGATAGTATCAGTTTTTGACAGGACCTCGAGACATCGAGTGCTTTCCGAAATAAATACCCCTGGACTTGAAAGGGTATATCTAAATTAACTGAATCCAAGCGGCGAATTTTATTTTTATGTGAAATATTTATCCCCACTTTAAACGCAGTAGTGTAGTATTTTACCTCATTATTTGCTTTAAAAAGAAAACTGTATAGGAATTTTTTCTTGAATCTTATGCTCTTTCAAAATCTTTTGTTGTTTTTGTCGAAAACTCGAACCGTTCAAGCACCAGAGGTTGTTCAATTGATTGTTTTTGAGCTATAAAAAGTTTTAAAATTAATAAATTAATACCTTCCAAACTTCGATCCTGTTCATTTCAAATAGCGTTTAGAAGACTATTGAGAGGAACATTTTTTTAGAATTCCAAGTTAACATTTTTATTTTTTCGTGCATCAAACGACACTCGGAAGAGTCGGAATTTTATTATTAACAGACGGAAAATCAAAAACGATGCAGAAATCTGTTTAATACTATTCGAGAACTATAAGTGTGCTCTAAAAAAGTATCAAGTTTCGAAAGTTTATCTAAAACCGTCTGTGAGATCTAGCTATCAAAATGTAAAAAGTAGGTTTTGCCACCACAACCAGTTTTGACTGATAAATAAATGTAATGAAAAAAATACTTACGGTCTACAGTATTTGTTAATTATACCGATTCGTTCTGAAAATATAACATATTTATTATCATATCCCAATCATTTATTTATTAATACCTCCATTACATAAAATAAAAATAAATATATTTGTTTTTTTTTTTAAATAACCATTTGTACATCCTCAATAATTGCTCCTCGGTGACAGCGTTAGTGCCAACATCTGATATTTATTGCAATATCACGTCAGCGTTATTTAGTCTCTTTAATTAAATGCCGTTGGTATGTGATCAGACTATTTTTGCATTATAAGACAAACAACCAAATGTCCCGTTTTTTTATTTGGTTCTGTTAATTAATTTTATATAGTGTTTGACAGAATCAAATGTCTTAATTTTAAATCTTAGCCTTAAATTTTCAAATTTTATAAGACACATGATTCGAGGTTAATCAAAAATTAAACTTATTTCTATTTATTGTTTAGTAGTCCCAAGATAATATCGACTTAAGTTGACATACTTATTTTAATCACAGTAAATAGTATTTTAAAAATGTATAATATTTTAACGATTATTTAGAGTAGAGGAAATATTCTCTGCACATAGTTAAATTTTAGACAAACCGTTATATTATAAAAAATTATTAATTTTATTTTCTCATGAACTTTTATAAATTTAGTATATTGATGATACGGCCTAATTTTTCACTTTGTTTTTCACGTATATTTAACCGAAAACTGAATTCTACCGTTTTTCTGAAAAGATACTTATGTACTTCGCAAATTATTTTGAAATTGATAATGATAGGAGAAATAACGTAAATAAAGCATTTTTTCCTATTCCATAATATTTTATGTAGTTTGAGTTTGATTATATACTACCATTTCAATTTTTTTGATATATTATATTGGATCCAAAGCCACGCTTAGATATAAATCTAGCTTAACAAATGTCACAAAATCGAATAAGTATCAATACTTCTTTATTATCACGTTTTCACTACCATGCTGAAGCTGCCGAAATTATTTATACTAAAGAAGAGAAAAAGTAAAAAAATGCTATCAGCATTTTCAAAAATCTTCTCCAAGGGATAATTATAGATATCAGAATTACATTTGGGATAAGTTTAATTAATATTCTTTGCTATAGCCAATATTTTAGTGTATATCACAAGCTACTTTTAGAAATTTGGGTGCTGGATGTTAAGATATCCAGTTTCCATAAAAAGATATTACTTTAAGAACTAAACTATATTTTTCTGTTTTAGTAGTTATGTTCTTTATTTAGTAGGAATACGATCTTTTGAGATAAGTTTAAACTCTTCCAGGGTCATATATTCTAACAAGTGTGATGTTCACTGTAGCAGAGGCCATTTTTATGCTAATTATAATAAAATATTTTCAAAAATCGCATTTATAAAATGACCGCGTTTTTTTTGTCAAGTTTCTCCCGGGTATAGGTAATTTTGGCCAAAATAGACTGATACCTCAAAATGATTTCTTTATTTTTGCGGTGCTACCTTCAATTGCGTAGCAATATAAAAAAGCACTAAAATAGGTTGTGTAAAATATGTATCACATTTTTTTCTTATTTTCAGGTAGGGACAATACAGTACAAATAGTAACTCACGATGGCAGGAGAAATAAACTACTTAAGGTGAAAAAAAAACCTTTTGTTGTTTTGGAACCATGTATTTAGAAGTGATTCACAATGACAAATTTAGCAATATAGTGTAAAAAACAAACACTTTACGTTAAAGGGATTACGAAGAGGAAGGAAGAACAAATTAAAACAAAATTTTGAAATTTATAAGGTATAAATTGAAAATTATAAACAGGTGCAACATTTGAAGCTGATCAAAAATTCAGAACAAAATAGCATATTCTTCTGAGTCGACGAAATTGGAATGTATCAGAATGAGTTCTAGCTAAATTCGAGAAAAATGACCGGGACTACCATAAGATAATGGACGCCACTATTTTTCAAAATTGGTTCGTCGAACAGCTCATTTCTAAACTGACTATTAATTTTCAGAAAAATGTGTGATGTTTGTGGACAACACTCCTTATCATTCTGGGCTATCGGAAGAGCTCCCCACATGTTCCTGCAAAAAAGATAAACTACAGGAATTGCTTTTAAATCACGACTTAATTTTGGACTCAAAATTAATCAGATTATAAATTTAGAAAAACCTTTTCGGAATAAATCAAAACAGTACGTAATTGACGAAATTTTGAAAGGACACAGTCATGCATATCCATCAATTAAGTAACACCTACTACAAAGTCTCTAGTTGCAGATCAATAAAAACAATACCATCAACAACAAAAAATCTGCATGTTTTTAATGTCACAGCTTTCATCAAACGTGAAATATGTTCATGACACAACTCTTTGTTTAGTTAGAACTATCTAGAATATTGCTCAGTTTGCTAGAATTCGTATAACTACGCTTGAGAATGTGCAGAATAAATTCGTCAAATGCCTCTTATGCAAGTATCAATCTCCGTACAAGGATATTCCATATGAAACGAAGCTTTATTTTGTGAGATGGCGAAACTTAAATCGAGTAGAGACGATGCAATAATTCTGCTTATGTACAAATGTTTGACCAACCGCCGAAAGGTATATATATATATATATATATATATATATATATATATATATATATATATATATATATATATATATATATATATAATATATATATATATATATATATATATATATATATATATATATATATATATATATATATATATATATATATATATATATATATATATATATATATATATATATATATATATATATATATATATATATATATATATATATATATATATATATATATATATATATATATATATATATATATATATATATATATATATATATATATATATATATATATATATATATATATATATATATATATAT